>ML834438.1:11382-61216 GCA_009831015.1 Picea engelmannii
GTTGAGGAGAATAAGGGGAAGATCATTCGAGATTAGGAGGCAGTTGTGCTCGAATTCTCGGTTTCATCAAAAGATCCCTGATCTAAGGAGAAGGTCCCCAACTGGTTCTAAACATAACTCAAGAAGTTAGACCCTTCCTAACCTATATAAACATGCTCTATGATGGTGGAAAGGAGGGAGAAGAATTGAACATATGAAACTTATGATCTTGGAGGAAACTGACAGTCAGCCAAAGGAGAGTGATCAGTGAAGCTGCTGTTATCCAGGTTGTGGATCTTTCAGGCAAGGGTTAGACGAAGAGGACTTGACGAAGCTGTCGCATTCGCATCTACGATTGTAAGTACTGTTGTCGTTATTCTCATTAATATGACACGCTTGGCCTATTTCTTTCTAGTTTGTGTCTGATGATACATGAACTTATCATTTAGTGATAGATCTGTTTTCAAGCTAATGTCAGTAGAGTAGGAAGTGGTCGTATCTTGTTTTTTCCACAGACCTCAGTGAGGAGCAAAGGATTGGAGCACAACTCGGAGCGTGCAGGGACAAGCGTCGATTGAAAGGTACTTCTGATATCCTCCCTTCTCATGCATTAGTTTAGATATATTTGAAAGGAAGTTAGTGTCCACGATAAGCATTTTTCTGTCTAAGGTTAAGGTCAAGCCTTAGAGGTGATCTACCTGTCCGCAGGGAGATTTTCCTACAACACTATGTCTGAATTCCACCTGATACTTGATATTTGGGCCAATGGGAGGTTTGAAGGTACTGACAACCAATGCCAAAGAATCATCCTTCTGATTTCCCTCTCTGGGAATGAAGGAAATGTTGAATGCTAGAAAGAAGTTGTCAACCAGGTCCAACACCTCATTCTTGTATTGATTGAGCCTCTATTGCTTAGCTTAATAGAATTTTTTGACTTGGTTTATAATTAACTCGGAATCGCCAAAAACTGCCAAACTATAAATGTCCATGACTTTGGCAGTCCTCAATCCAAGCACCAAAGATTCATACTCAGCTATATTGTTAGTAGTCTAGAATTCCAACTTATAAGAGAGCATAATTATGACCTCCTGTACAGGGGACACGAGGACTATACCAGCCCCAAAACCTTCCTTTGATGAAGATCCATCGAAATACATCCTCCACACTTTTTTCTGTTGATCTGTCAGTGATTGATTTTTGCATTTGTTGACTCTAATTTCTGGTTCCTCATTATTTAAATGAAAAAAAGATAACCCAATCTCATCCTCAACAACATAAACTGGATCATAGCTTGGATTATGATGGTCACTGATGATATATGTAAACCTTACCTCCATGTATAGCCTCATGTGTTATCCTATGAAAACAAGGATGGTGGCATATGTGAGGTCCATTTGTAATGATCCCCCAACCTTCTTGGCCCATGTCCTGGACAAAAGCATACCAAACTTGGGGGGAATTTTAGCCACAACAATGTCCATCACTACACTCTTCATGGGTAGTTGTGCCAAAGAAACCACTAGATGTTTTATTAATCCCAAACATTTGACTTTTTTGGAGTCAAAGGAGTAAAGGTCTTGGTAGGGCTTGCTGATCTCTAGACCTAGTTCCTCCATAACAAACTTAGGCATGACATTGTGTGAGCCACCTGAGTCCATGAGATAATTATGTAGGATATTTCCATGGACATTTAAAGATATATAGAAAGGTGGAGAAGCATCAGAGACATCCTCAATGTGTGGGCCTCTTATCGCACAATATTTACTTTCCTAAAGCCCAAAGCAAGTAGATGCAAGATTGGCGTAACAGGGGGTGACCTATCACTGTCACCTTAATAGGAAACCCATTTCTATTTATGAGTATATTAATGTACCCCAGAGGCAACGTCCTCGGTGACCTGAGGGTTTGAGAAGGCCAAGGAAAGAAATTTCCCCCCCTCTCACAAGTCACTCAATTTCAATGGTTCATTGTATCTTATAGAGATGAAGCAAAAGATAAATGAAGTGTACCTGCCCAGAACAAGACAACAAAATAGAAAAGGGGAACTTTCCAAGTACCAAAATGATATTAATGCTTCATAAGACAATGAACTCTTAAGAAATATACTAGCTGATATAAAATTGCAGCAGTACAATAGTTTACAACAACAATTATAAATTTGTAACAGACACAATAATTGTGCTTCAAAATGCTTTAGAAAAGACTATAAATAGTAGCTTTAAGTATGAAAAGTGATATTAGATAGTCACAAGCAGATTTAGCAATGTGTAGGTAGCATAACATGTCACTTTTAAGGTTAATTTGATGTTTTTAGATGGTTGTATCAATATTTTGCAACAACAGCAAGTCGGTTAGTGAATTAGGCTAATCTAAGGTTAGTAGGAGTTAGTGGATGTTCCAAAGAAGATAGTTTGAAAGTGGTTTGATCAATCAATCACTAGTGGTGAATAGACTAGTGCCTTCTAGGGTAATGTAATCAATGATAGTAGCAACAAATCTTAGAGTGAAATAGAAATGATAATACTTAGTCAAAGGAGATGGAGAAAATGAGAGAGGTGTTGGTAATCCAAGGCCTCAAACATCCAAGTCCTAGAGGTAATTACTATAAAGTAAGAAAAACTTAGGCCCTAGCAATTTCTCTTTTCCTTAGACAACTTGAGATAAAATATGCAATAGGCAATGTAAGTAGGGTTACTAGAGTGCTACAATGGTAGGGCTCTAGTATCTACTTCTAGATATGATGCTCCTTGAGAAATTTAAACAACTAGCAAATTATAGAGAAAAGGATAATAACTTATTCCTTTCTCCTAAGGTTTCAACCAAGCAATTTCATAATCTTTGACATGAAAAAAAGTAAAATTAACCATAATAATTCATTCACAATAAATAAATGCATATTTTCTACTTACTTCACCAAGAATAATCAATATCAAACCCTAGTTGAAGATTTCCCACCATGAAAATAGCCAAGATACACCAAAAATGCCTCTCCAAGAAGTTGTGCACCACTTAGTTTTAGATAAATACCCTTAAAGAGGGCCAAATTCAGACCACACACTTGTGTGATGACTGAATGATAAAAAAATTAGAGTTGTTCTCTCTTATTTATACAATATCAATCACCTTTAATTACAGTTAGGTCATAAAAAGGTTGACGTGGTCAAATTACTTTAAAACACAGTTTTTACATAAATGTCATTAATTAAACCCTAAAATCGAATCCAAGGGTGTGTCATGCCCTTCTAGGGAGATGTTACCCCCGTAGGGTGGAACACTAGGCCTCAGATGCAAAACGTTTGGCCTCCAAAGGCCCCAAATGTTGCCACATGTGCCAACTAGCACAAAACCGTCCTCATAAATGAAAACCCTGAGTGGGTGATGTCTAGGGTCAAAATGATGATGTCATGGGCCTCCAAGGTTCAACGTCCAAGAGTAAAGGAAATAACCCCCTGGGTCTAGGTATGTCGGAGTGTCCCGGATGCAACATCCTTCTTTCTTCCTAGTGCAAGCCCGTGGTTTCTATTTTCCCCCTCGTGGGGTTACAACATCAATCAGTTGTGATTTCAACCCCATGGAGGTCTGACCTAATCATTCCATCATATGTACCTACCCACCTGGAAAAATCCTACAGTAACAACAAGTATGCCCTCTAGGGGTTCATAAGTCACAGGTATCATAGAAATTTCAATCACATCTAATAATCAAATTACCTAAACATGTGCATCAAACCCCCTTTTACCCAGAAAAATGCTCAAAGTATGTCAAAGATGTTATGCAGTTTAACAAGTCAAGTTTGGAGAGGGTCTTAGGGTGTCCTATTGGGATAATCATCCTTATGTTTGGGGTGTTTCCCAGGTGAGATCCAATCTAGGTCATGTAAGTGTGTGAAATGGTGTAGGGGAAGTGTTTGCGCAGAGGGTGCAATGATATCAGGGAAATGTAGGTATTTCATGTGGGTGCCTTTGTAGAGGGCGAGCTGCACCTCATCATGGATTCCATTGTTTCCTATCCCATTCAATGCCTTTTATTCTTAGTCTTATTTCTTTTGGTATTTTTATTTTCAAGGGAAAATATGGGGGACACTGTCCTGGCGTGGTGACCAGAGGTGATAGTGTTACCCACAAGAATTTCATGGAAATGAGAAGGTTGGCTTGTGATGAGAACCCCTTTCTCTTGGCTATGCCACCAATAGCTACTACCCTGGTTTGGTGACCATATAGATGGTAGTGTCATACCACTACATGCCCATGGACCTAATAGGTCGGCTCATGATGAGACCTCCCATCCACCAACTAGTACCTTGCATTGTGTTTCATCTTATAGGTCCCCTTTTCTTACTGAGAACCCTTTTATTGTTTTCTCAGGAATCTTTGGCCGAAGCATCTCAAAGTTTTATTTTTGTCTTTTAACTCTTTCCAGCTAATTTTACCCTCTGGGCCTTTAGCCTCTTCTTCCCACAAGGAAAGGTACAACCCTTCCTAGCGTGGAAAACCCAATGCTTGAACCAAGATAGGGAGCGATGAGAGGAATAATGATGGAAAGTGGTAAGTATGGAGGGAATGGACGATGACCTTTCATAGACCCAATCAGTGGAAACTCATCCTAAAGTGGAACCCACTTACTAGGGCATTTTGTCACCCTCCCAGGTATGAACAAATTAAAGAGCATAATTTCCAAGAAAAAGTTATGAAATGAAAGAGAGCTCATTGCAACATATTCAAGTTCTTCAAAAATCAGAGTGACACATACCATGATACCCAAACTCATTACCTCATGGAGAAATACTTACTACTACTTCAGGACCAGGCTGGTGGGTGGATGCTATTGCTGTTGATAAATGGACTGCACTAAAGAAAAGATGGGCCCTCTGGGTCCATGCTCAATTGTCTGGCTCTCGACGGTCCATGTATAGGACCTGTGGGCCTCGAGACATGATCTCCTTAGTTATCCCTAGGATAGGGGATAACATCTAGCTCCAACTCGGGGACATGTGCTCACCATAGAGCGCATGAGAATCTCAACATCTATGGTATTACCTGTATCTGCTAGATCTCAACAAAATGAATCAGTAATCTCCAGGGTGGTGATATCACGCCTCGCTCATATATGATATAGTGGAATAAAAATAAGCATGCATATATACAAAATGAAAGAATACAAAATGAAACTACACTACACTATCATGATATGCAGATGGTATATACAATGGATGCAAATGCCTAACTTACTTGTACTTACCTATCATGCCACTAAAGGGAAGTAGCACTTGATGTTTATAACATTCACAGGTAGCTTCAAAGCTTCTCCTTATAGTGTTTCCAAGTTAAAAGAGTTTGTTCCTTCCTGACTCATGACCTTGTAGGGACCTCTCCATAATCCATCCAAATTCTTGTGCATACCAGGCTTCTCCCTTCTTTTATCCCATAACAACATTAGGTATACTTCCATGAAATATCTTTCTTTTTATTTGTGATCGAAGGTGTTCTTAACTTTCTCTTGATTTTTCACCATTTCACTTAAGGAAACCCTCCTAAATTCATCCAACTCCACCAACTTTTTAATTCGCCCTCAGATTGCTTACCCTTCGGTGGTGTATTGTTGAACAAAATGAAGGATGGGGATTTGGAGATTCAAAGGGATTTTAACCTCCAACCCATACACTAGTTCAAACGGGGTTTTTCTTGTTGAGGTATTTGTTGTTATTTGATTTTCCCATAGGGAATACTTGATCTTTCTATCCCAAGCCTTCTTGTTCTCTCCCACAACCTTCTTAATGATATTGATGAGGTTCTTATTTCTTGATTCTTCCAGGTCGTTCCCTTATGGGTAGTAGTTTGACAAATGAGATAGAATGATGCCATACTTGAAACAAAATTATGCTAATGCAAGGGAGATGAAATCTTTAGCATTGTCAGTGGTAATTTTGGACAACACCCGAAATCTTGTTATGATTCTTTCTTCCAAAAAGTTCATGACCACCTCCTCAGTGGATTTCTTTGTGGGAATAGATTCTACCCACCTGGTAAAATAATCTGTGGTGGTCAAAATCCATCAGTAACCGTTACTTGAATTATCTTTAAACTCACTAATAAAGTCCAAATCCCACTGTTGAAAAGGAGCTTCTACCACCACAGGTTTCAAAGGTTGTGTCGGGAGTTTTTTTTTACCCATAAAGTATTGGAAAGGTTGGCATGAGCAGAAATATTGGTGAGTATCAGCAAACAATGTTGGCCACTAATATCCAACTCTTAAGATCTTGTGTTCGGTAGTACGGGAAGATAATTTCCCGCCACAATAACCAGAGTGTAATTCCTTCAATAGTTTGTTGTCTTATTCTTTTCTCACACATCTAAGGAGAGATATGTCTCAGTCCTTCCAACGAAGACCATTCTCAGTCAAATAGTACTTCATAGCTTTGAGTCTCAGAGCTCTTCTTTTATTTTCTACTAGATGGTCTGGGCATGATAAGTTCCTGAGGTAGTATATTATGTCAGAATACCATTCATCGTGTTCTATCTCACTCACTACAATATTTACTTGTTCTCTTTCTCCAATTTGTATAGCTTCTTGGTTTCTCTTGGTCAACATTTAGGCTAACTCTTGTCCCTTCACAATATTGGTGGGTTTTATTTCTAAATCATATTCTTGGATCTTGGAAACCCACTTACCCCTAGTACCCATACAATCTTGTTGTGACAAAACATCCTTTACTATTGGGTAAGGGGCATAAGCCTTAATCTTATTATAGCCCACATAGTTTCTAAAATGCTTGAGAGATTTCACCAAGGCATAAGATTTCTTTTCAATAATCGAATAACTCAGCTCTGAATCCCCAAGGACTTTACTCATGAATTCAATAGGATGTTCATGGTCATCAAAATATTTTTGCAACAAGACACTTGGGATAGTATATTGAGAAGCAAAAGAGAATATCATGAAATCTCGTGACTAATCAGGACTAACCAGAACTGGGGCTTGGGAAATGGCATATTTTATATCATCAAAACATTGAGGGGCCTTGTCATCCCACCTAAATGTTATGTCCTTTTTAAGTAATGCACTCGTGAGTTTTATTCTTTCGGAAAAGTTCGAGACAAATCTTCGAGTAAAGTTTATTTTTCCAAAGAATGATTGTAGGGATTTTTTGTTGGCAGGGGGGCACACATATTTGATAGATTGGATCCTTTCTGGGTCTATCTAATTCCTCCCTCTAAGACTATGTGTCCCAATAACTTTCCCTTATCTATCCCAAAAATGGTCATTTTAGGGTTCAAGGAAATGCCATATTTCGTACACCTTTCAAAGACAATTATGAGGTGTGAGATGTGGTCTTTTCTTTATTTTGGCACGACTGTGAGATCATCTTGGTAAATTTCTATAATTTTCTGAATAATATCCCTAAAAGAAAATTCCATTGCTCTTTGAAAGGTTGAACCTGCATTCATAAGGCCAAATGGCATTCTTAAATACATGAATGTTCCCCATGGTGTGGTAAATGTCGTCTTGAGTTGGTCTACTCTCTTGAGAAACACCTGATTTTATCCAAAAAATACATCCAGCATGGACACCATGCCTGCCCATGTGACTCTTTGTAGTAAGTGTTCCATATTTGGGAGGGGGTAATTGTCTTTCAAAGACAGTTGGTTAAGGTTTCAAAAATTTACGCATAGGTGGATGTCACCTCTTTTCTTTCGGACAACTACCAAATTGGAAATACATGATGAATATCTAATGGGGGATATGATACTAGCATCTGCCATATTTTGAAGTTCCTTTTGTATCTGGTTCTCCAACTTAGGGTTAATATGCCTTAGTTTTTGTCAGAAAGGTTTGGCCCCCTCTATCAAAGGTATAGCAAGTTAGATGAAATCACCCCTATAAGCCCTTAAGTCATCATAAGTCCAAGAAAAAGTATCCTTAAATTCAATTATGAGGTCAAGTATCTCATTCCTTTCTTTTTCTATGGTACCTTTCCCTATTTTCACCATTCTGGGATCCATTTTGGTGCCAATGTTGAATTCTAAGAATTCATCCATTTTTTGTTTGGGGTTTTTTCCTTTGTAAACATCATGTCTATCAAAGAGTTGTTCTAAAGGAATGCACCCTTTTCAAAGAGTGTTATTTTGCAAGTTTATTACGTCCAGGTCCATGGAATCAACTAGGAATTTTACTTGTGAATTGGTGAATTCTCTATTGTTTTCAGTGAATCTAAGGATTTGATTATCATCTTCAAAGACTTGCAAATGTTCTAAGTTATCAAGGATCGATGGTATAAATAGGACCTCCATTTTGCACAAGTTCTGGAGGGGACCCTCACAAGGTTCCAAAGTAGATGTTGAGACAGACAAAGCATCTGCTACATAATTTTATTCTCTGGGAACTAATTCGATTTATACTACCTCAAAGGATTTTGCAACATATCTTGCAAAGTCTCGGTACCTTTTTAGTCTCTCATTATTCATGGCAAAGTTTAACAAAACCTGTGATACTATTAGGTCTGAATATCCTATAACCCTCAAGTGTATGATACCCTTATCAATCTCCAAGTTAATACCTATAATCAAATATTTGTATTCAACAACGTTGTTTGTACAATGATATTCAAGTCTATAGGAGTAGTAGAAAGTTTCCTTAGATGGGGTTGTTAGGACAATGCCTACACCTGAACCAGAACTCGAATGAGCACCATCAAATTCCAGGGTCCATATTCCTCCGAGTGTTTTTCCAAGTTCATCTTCGAATTTTCCTTCTTGGAAAAAACAAATTTCCACCCCATTATTCACACAAAGGAGTTGATCATTGGGTTCTTCGGGAGTTTCAATGAGGCATCTTGTGATGGGTTCCTTGTGAAGGGAAAAAATTCCTCCTTCGAGATGGGGTATAATATCTTTGGACCCTTGGTCTTGGAAGCTCCTCATTAGTTTTTATATCAATTCCTTGCCGAGTAGAATCCCCAAACTGCTTAATGTGTCTATCATCATTACATCGATCTTGAAGGAGACATCAAGGCAATAATGGAATTCAACACTTAGGACTTTGATAATACCTTGTGTAAAACCATCTTGTGTATTTGGTTGTGATATATTTATACCTAGTTGGTACATAACCCTTTTCATCATAATGTTTCTAGGGGTATCTGGGTCAAAAATGCAATTATGGAGAAGGAGATCATTGATCTGGAGGGTAACATAAAAAGGTGTAGGTTCACCATATTTTGTTCCCATGCTCTCAACATGATAGAAAATGGGGAATTGTTTTTCACATTCATCTTCCTCGGTGATTCGTGAAGGTAAGTATTCAATGTCTTCAACCTCGAGATCTTCATAGATATCTTTAGAGGAATTAAAATCCTCAGGGGGATCATGTCTTTGTGAAAACAAGGAAGCATCTTTCATGTTCGAAAAACCTGTGCTCCACTTTCTAAGAAGAGTATCATTTTCTACCTCTAGAATGTCTGGGAAGTCATGCTCTTGCTCCTCCATGTTTTCCTCATTCATCCCTAATATGTCATATTTGTTCAAAAGATTGAACTAATAAATGGAATTATCGAACTTAATATTTTCTTCAATATTGCAGGAAACATCTTATGCTTCCTTGAGGCTTGTATTAAATCGGTTCTTGAGGGTGAATTGTAATTTTCCTTCAAACGAGTTTAGATGGTGTTGGAGAATAGTGCCCTCTTGGTGAAATTTTGGCTCAAGTCGGCCAATTAGGGTGTTGAACCTATCATTGAATTCCCTAACATCTTTGTCACTTTGTTTTCAAATTTTAAGGTATTGGGAATAAATGCAGGCCATATTTTCCACCATACCCTATCTTTTCAAGAAAACCTGTTCTAAATATTCAGGGGTTCTGAGGCTTCCATTTGGGAGTGTATTAATCCAATCTCTGGAATTTCCCATGAGAGAGGCCAATAAAAGTATCATAAATGTGTCAAGATGTTCTTTTCTAGATTGATGGAATTCATAACCCTCACAAAATTTAGTCCAATGTGTGTTGCGATAAGCCCCTACCTCTCCTGAGAATTTGGGCATCCAAGAGTCAGCTTCTTTTGGGAGATTGTGTAATCCTACTTAGATATTGGCTAAGTCCAAAGGGACAAAAATTTCTTCGAAAGACCATTTAGGAGAAGCTACAAGGATGACAGGAAATAGAGGATGATAAGGTGTATACTGACGTTCGCTACATGTCGTCATCGATAGAGTCACCAGATAATCTTCTATATATTATCAAAATGGATGACGGGATCACCCTTAATGTAGTCGCTAGGTAAGCTTTGTAAGATAAAGGCTTTGAGGAAAAGGCTTACCGAAAAAGTCTTGTCTTGAGGAATATTGACTCAGTGTTCCCTCGCAATGGTGCCAAAATGTTATCGCACAATTTGTACTTGCCTGAAGCCCAAAGGAAGTAGATGCAATATTGGAATAATAGGGGGTGACTAGTGCCTTCTAGGGTAATGGAGTCAATGATAGCAACAACAACTCTTAGAGTGAAATAGAAATGATAATACTTAGTCAAAGGAGATGGAGAAAATGAGAGAGGTGTTGGTATCCCAAGGCCTCAAACATCCAAGTCCTAGAGGTAATTGCTAGAAAGTAAGAAAAAATTAGGCCCTGGTGATTTCTCTTTTCCTTAGACAATTTGAGATAAAATATGCAATAGGGAATGTAAGTAAGGTTACTAGAGTGCTACAATGGTAGGGCTCTATTATCTACTTTTATATATGGTGTTCCTTGAGAAATTTAAACAAGTAGAAAATTATAGAGAAAAGGATAATAACTTATGCCTTTCTCCTAGGGTTTCAAGCAAGCAATTTCATAATATTTGACATGAAAAAAAGTAAAATTCACCATAAGCATTCATTCACAATAAAGAAATGCATATTTTCTTCTTACTTCACCAAGAATAATCAAGCTCAAACCCTAGTTGAATATTTCCCACCATGAAAATAGCCAAGATACACCAAAAATGTATCTCCAAGAAGTTGTGCACCACTTAGTTTCAGCCAAATACCCTTAAAGAGGGATGAATTTTAGACCACACACTTGTGTGATGAGTGAATGATAAAAAATGAGAGTTTGTCTTTCTTATTTATACAATATCAATGACCTTTAATTACAGTTAGGTCATAAAAAGGTCGACATGGAAAATTACATTAAAATCCAGTTTTTACATAAATGTCATTAATTAAACCCTAAAATCAAATCCAAGGGTGACATCATGCCATTATAGGGTGACGTTACCCCCCTAGGGTGGAACATTAGGCCTCTTATGCAAAATGTTTGGCCTCCAAAGGCAACAAATGTTGCCACACATTCCAACTAGCACACAACCATCCTCATAAATGCAAACCCTGACTGGGTGACATCTAGGGTCAAAATGATGACATCATGGGATTCCAAGGGTCAATGTCCAAGAGGAAAGGAAAGACCCCCCTGGGTCTAGGTCTATAGGAGTGTCCCTGGTCCAATGTCCTTCTTTCTTCCTGGTGCAAGCATGTGGTTTCTCTTTCCCCCCTGGTGGGGTTGCAACATCAATCAGTTGGACTTTCAGCCCCATGGAGGTTCAACCTAATCACTCCCCCATATGTACCTATCCACCTAGAAAAATATTGTAGCAACAACAAGTACACCCTCCAGGGGTTCATAAGTCACAGGTTTCATAGCAATGTCAATCACATCTAATAATCAAATTACCCAAACATGTGCATCAAACCCCCTTTTACCCAGACAAATGCTCAAAGACATTATGCAGTTTAACAAGTTAGGTTTGGAGAGGGTCTCGGGATGTCCTATTGGGCTAATCCTCCTTAAGTTCGGGGTGTTTCCCAGGTGAGAACCAATCTAGGATTTGCAAGTCTGTGAAATGGTGTAGTAGAAGTGTTTGGGAAGAGGGTGCAGTGATAACAGGGGAATGTAGGTCTTGCATGTGGGTGTCTCTTTAGAGGGTGAGTTGCACCTCATCATGGATGCCATTGTTTCCTAGCCCATTCAATGCCTTTTATTCTTAGTCTTATTCCTTTTTGTCTTTTTATTTTCAAGGGAAAATCTGGGGGACACTATCATGGCATGGTGACTAGAGGTGACAGTGTTACCCACAATCATTTCATGGAAATGAGAAGGTTGGATCGTGATGATACCCCCTTTCTCTAAGCTATGCCACCAAGATCCACTACCCAGGTTTGGTGACCAAATAGATGGTATTTCCATACTACTAAATTCCCATGGACCTAATAGGTCGGCTTATGATGAGACCTCCCATCCACCAACCAGTACCTTGAGTTTTGTTTCATATTACGGGTCCCCTTTTCTTACTGAGAAGCCTTTTATTTCTTTCTCAGGAATCCCTAGGCGAACATATCAAAGGTTTCATTTTTTATTTTAACTCTTGACAACTAGTTTTTGTTAAATTTGGTAGCATCGACAGTCATTCTCCAATGAGAGGCCATATGGGCCACCCTGAGGCTAGTGAGGGAGATTTGGAGAATCAACCAGTCTTGTGAGGTATTGACAAAAGCCAGGGGGGACATACAACCTCTGTGAGTCAAACCAAAAGTTAGGACAAATGAGATGCTATGTGAGCCTAATGCAAAGGTCAGGGGGAACGTACAACCTCTGTGAGAATAGACAGTCTAGTGCAAAATTCAAGGGGAACGTACAACCTCTGTAAGCATAGATAGACTAGTGAAAAAGTCAGTGGGAACGTACAACCTTTGTGAGCCTAGTAAACCCTTATGAGCCATGAGAAAAAGTCAAGGCATATAGCAAAAGTTAGGGTTGAATATAAAATTTCTAAGAGCTAGAAACAAACGATATTCCTAATATTGCAAATGATATAAATGTATTGATCTAGTGCATTGGAACGTGTAACATTATCCACCATGAAGAGAATTTTGAATTGCCTTGTAAAGAGTCAAGTTGTAACTAAAGTCTCAAGTCTAGTTCTATTTTAGAACTAAAGTGTAATGATGAGTTGTAACTGAAGTCTTAAGTCTAGTTCTATTTTAGAACTAAAGTGTAATGTTGAGTTGTAACTGACGTCTTAAGTCTAATTCTATTTTAGAACTAAAGTGCAATGTTGAGTTGCAAATGAAGTCTTAAGTCTAGTTCTATTTTAGAACTAAAGTGTAATGTTGATGATCCAGGTGGATACCGGTGGCCACCCACCTTTTCCAATTGGCTCAAAACAACTTTCTGGCAATTTTGGCAATTTACTATTTTTAACAGGTTTTAACTTCCGGGGCCATTTTGAGGGCCTAAATGAATTTTTTTTGAGATCGAGGTTCTCAATGATATCTAAAGGAATAATTGAGCCCCCAAAATGAATCTCCTCTACGATACCTTTCCAACGAGTTCTCATATGCCTAAAACGGAGATCGTATGAAAAAGTTACGACCCCGGGAAGTTGATGTACTAGCTTACCCAAACAGGGCCCACATGAATTTTGGCGCTTCATCTCCTAGGGTTAGGTTTTTGGATGTCTAGGACTTTTGGCATTCCTGTTTATTGTAAAAATGCCTTCAGAGCCTCATTGTAATCACCTTCTGGTGAATGCGAGTAGCCGTCACATCTCTTCTTAGAGATAAGCTACCACCATTCTAGCGAGTCTTTCACTCTGTATTTTTACAGTCTCTGTACATTTCTTTGATTAATAGAAATCGTGTATTATTGTATATCTGTGTTTATGGTTGCACCTCGGATACATTTATGTTATATTATTGAATATCTGCAATATCTATGCGCATTTCTTTATTATATCTCCACTCTCATTTTGTGTCGAAAATAATCCGGATCAGTTGAGTTGTAATTGAGGTCTCAAGTCTAGTTCTATTTTCTAACTAAAGCATACCAGTCTCAAGTCTAGTTCTATTTTCAAACTAAAGTGTAATGTTGAGTTGTAACTGAGGTCTCAAGTCTAGTTCTATTTTCGAACTAAAGCATACTAGTCTCAAGTCTAGTTCTAAGTTCAAAATAAAGTATGAAGCTGAGTTATGATTAACTCATGCAAACAGGTTACTATTTCGAGTCTCTCCTCTTCTCCTCTTCAACCTATATAAGTAGAGTTTGCCCCCTCTCTTCAACACAATTTTGATATGCAGGTTAAGGGAGAAGCAATAGAGGATCATATCAGTGATAAAGAGGCAGCATACCAAAGTAGCATATCAATGTTGTATATCAGAGGCATATATTAGCAACATATCAGTGGTGTATATCAACAATAGAGGCAACATAATAGAGGTGTATTTCAGCAAGGTATCTTAGGCCTTTGTCAGGTCAGAGTCATCTTGGAAAGGTCTCTAAGAGAAGAACATTCATGGTGGATATTTGTGCGTGATCTTACATTATTAATGCAATAAAGGAATATCGTTTGATGGGGTTTTTCTCCCTGTACAGGGTTTCCCCAGGGTATATTTGTTTTTGATGTGAACGCTTACTCATCTACATATTTACTGCTATTCAATTATGATTTGGTATTGTTGAAGTGTATTAAGATGGAATCAAAGTGTTGAAGAAAATAAAACAATTAATCCGCATAAGAGATCAAGATCATAATTTTACATGGTATCAGAGCTTAGGGTGTGTTAAATGTGTTCAAGTGCAGCAATAGGTACACCCATATCCCATCTAGCTTGATTAAGTTTCCAGTGTGAGGTCCATGGCATCCTCCATTTCAGTCAGGGTCGGGGATAGGATCGAAGGAGCTACCAACTTCAATGTGTGGAAGCTCTGGATAACAAATATCTTGTAAGAGCATGATCTTGAACAATACGTGACCACAGTGGTGGGGGAACCTACGAATAATGTAGGAAGAGTGGCCTTCAGGAAGAGTCAATCAAAGGCCAAGAGAATCATCTTTGACTCAGTCAAATATAGTATAATGTCTACAATGACTTCGTTAATGATTGCCGAGGACTGTATGGATACCTTGGTGAACCTGTATGAGAAACATGCTCCAATTTAGAAGAGGACACTTAAGCACAGGCTTAAGTATTTGAAGATGGAGAAAGGTGAAACAGTGGCATCTTTCTGTTCCAGGATAGCCCAAATCAGAGATCAGTGTTTGGTCACAGGGGTGACCGTGGACGATGATGATTTAGTGTAGGCCATTTTTTACGGTCTTCCTTCTTCATGGGAGACCTTCTTATACAATGTAAGTGAGAGAGAGATTCATCCCACGTTTGAGAGGTTATGGCATGATTTCCTCCAGGAGGAGAGTCGCACAGCTACCAGGAGTGAGCCAACGAAAGAAGAGCACTCAACGTTAGCATCAAGATTCAAGGGAAACAAGAAAGGCACTTTCCAGAAAGGCTCTCAGAGGAAGACAAACACCAAAGGTACATTCAAAGGAAAGAATATTGATACATCACAGATTAAATGCTTTAGTTGTAATAAGTTGGGTAATTTTTCTAAAGATTGTTGGTTTAGAAAGAAATATCCAAGGAAAGAGAAACACCGTGCCTCAACTGCTGAGGATGATGAATCCAAAAGAAATCAGAAAAGTCCTTCTAATGAGAAAGAAAATAGAAAAATAATATTACTTGGTTTATGCCTTATCCAATTCAATTTTCACAGGGTTGAAAACTTGGTTAGTAGATAGTGGTGCATCAAAGAACATGACAGGGTAGAAGGAGATCCTCCCAGATTTCGAGAAAAAATATTTTGCAAAGCAGGTTGAGCTTGGGGATGACAAATGTTACAAGATAGAGGGAGTAGGCTCTATCTCCTTTAGATTGGAATATGGTGCTAGACTTCATGTTGATGAAGTATTATATGTTCCAGGGCTCAAGAAGAATCTACTATCAGTTGAAACCCTTGAGGACAAGGGATATTGGGTGATCTTCAAGGACGGGAAGGAACTACTATGGGCTAAAGGTAACCACTTCAGTACAACAAAACCCATTGGAACTCGTAGTGGAGGACTGTACATCATGTCAGGACAATCAGTTCAAGCATTGGCTCATGATACCACTAGCTCCAGCGAGTTGTGGCACAGAAGACTTGGACATCTTCATTACAAAGATCTTCCAGATCTACAGAACATGGTATGTGGCATGCCCTCTATTTCTCTTAGTAAAAATGAAATTTGTAAGGGATGCATGCTAGGTAAAAATATAAAGATAGCATTTCCTAGTAGTGACAACAGAGCTCAGGGCATCTTAGATCTAGTTCATTCTAATGTATGTGGTCCCATGTCATCTCCCTCACTCAGTGGTTGTTTCTATTATGTCATTTTTATTGATGATTACTCAAGAAAATGTTGGATATATTTTATTAAAGCTAAAAGTGACACATTGATAAATTCAAAGAGTATAAATCCTTTATTGAAAAGCAGACAGGGAAACACATCAGAATCCTTAGAACAGACAATGGAGGAGAGTTTGAATCTCTCCAATTTGAGGATTTCTGCAAGACAGCAGGAGTCAAGAGACATTTGACTGTGCCATATAACCCTCAGCAAAATAGTGTTGTTGAGAGGAAAAACAGGACTATTTGTGAGGCAGTGAAAGAAATGATGTTTGACCAGGATTTGCCAAATTCTTTATGCGTAAAAGCTACCTCCCCTGCCGTGTATATTCAAAACAGGTGTCCACATGCTATCTTGAAGTAAAAGACTCCTAAAGAGGTCTTCTCAGGGATCAAACCTAAAGTAGGGCATATAAGGATATTTGGGTGTCTTGTGTATATTCATGTCCCTAAGGAAAAGAGGACAAAGATGGAACCCTCAGGCAAGAAAGGGGTTTTTGTGGGGTACAGTGAGAACTCCAAGGCTTACAGGATTTATTGACCAGTTCATAGGAAAATAGAGGTAAGCAGAGATGTGACTTTTCATGAGGAAGCTGCATTTAAGAAATACAAAGAGCTTCAGCAGGAATCAGAAGTAGATTAGCCATCTTCACCTTCTTCTGAAAATGAAGAGTCATATGACCAGAGGGAGAAACCTCGTGAAGGTCCAAGTAACGAGCCCCTAGAACCTACTCAAGTGTTAAGAAGAACTCTTGAAGAACCTCCAACCAAAAGGAAGCCAGGGTGGCTTAAATAAATAGTGCAGGAAGCAGAAAGGATAGCTGCTCCCAAAGGAACTTTCAGGGAAAGGAAGAGGCCTCATAGGTTTGGAGGCTATGTTGCACTAATGAGCAGAATTAGTGATGATGAACCTTATTGATTTGAAGAAGAAGATAAATTAAAAGTATGGAAGGATTCCATGCTTGAGGAATACATGTCTATTATAAAGAACAATTTTTGGGACATTGTGTCGAGGCCAGAAGACAAATCAATGGTTTCTTCCAAATGGATCTATAAGAACAAACATGCAGCTGATAGAAGTGTGGAAAATTTCAAAGCAATATTTGTAACCAAAGGCTTCACTCATAAAGAAGGAATCGACTACGAAGAGACTTTTTCTCATGTAGCCAGGTATACCTTCATTCGAGCTATTATTGCTTTAGCTCTCGTTCTTGGTTGGAAGCTACATCAGATGGATGGAAAAACAACATTCTTGAATGCAAAGATTGAACAGGAGGTATTTGTTGAACAACCAGATGGTTTTATACTGCATAACAAAGGCACTCATGTATGCAAGCTAAGGAAGGCCTTGTATGGTCTTAAGCAATCTCCCAGAGTTTGGTATGACAGGATTGATGGCTTTCTTAAAAGTCTGGGATTTCAGAAAAGTGATGTTGATGCAAATTTGTACTTCAAGGTAATAGGTAACCAACCTGTTATAGTAATCATGTATGTTGATGATCTCTTTCTAACAGGAGATGAAGGGCTAATAGCCTAGTGTAAGAGGGATCTAACCTTAGAATTTGATATGAAATACTTAGGCTTGATGCATTACTTCCTAGGATTGGAAGTATGGAAAAGACAGGGAGAGATATTTCTGGCACAAGGAAAATACACAGTGGATGTACTAAAGAGGTCTGGTATGATGGATTGCAAATCCATATCTACTTTGATGATTACCAACCTGAGGAAGCTGCATGATTCTGATACAAGTTCAAATTTGGTGGATCCCACCATGTATAGGCAGTTGATTGGATCATTGATGTACATGATCCACACTAGGCCAGATATATGTTATGCAGTGATTGCAATGAGTCAGTTCATAACTGGACCTAGATAGAGACACTGGGTGGCAGCAAAGCACATCTTGAGATATCTCAGAGGGACCATTACTTATGGTTTGAGATATACATCTAGTGGTGGTTTATTTCTGCATGGGTATGCAGATTCTGACTGGGTAGGAAGCCCAGTGAATCGGAAAAGTACTTCTGGATACTACTTCAGTTTGGGATCTGCTATGATCTCTTGGTCAAGTTGGAAGAAGGGATCCATTGCATAGAGTACAGCAGAGGCTGAGTACATTCCAACAAGTGATGCTAACAAGGAAGCAGTATGGCTCAGAAAATTGGTTTCTGGGTTATTTGGAGACAAGATCGAGATGATGGTGGTTCACTGTGATAATCAAAGTTGCATAAAATTGACAGAGAACCCGATATTTCACGACAGGTCAAAACATATTGACATGAGGTACCACTACATCTGAGACTTGGTCCAAAGAAAAACTATAAAGCTACAGTACATAGCCACGAGCAATCGAGTAGTTGATACCCTAACCAAGCCTCTGACCTCGAGACAGTTTGTGTAGTTGAGAGGTAAGCTTGGTGTGGTTGAGAATGACTCCCTCGCTGAGAGGGAGTGTTAAATTTGGTAGCATCGATATTCATTCTCCAATGAGAGGCCATATGGGCCACCCTGAGGCTAGCCAAGGAGATTTGGAGAATCAACCAGTCTTGTTAGGTATTGAAAAAAGCCAGGGGGAACGTACAACCTCTGTGAGTCAAACCAAAAGTTAGGATAAACGATATGTTATGTGAGTCTAATGAAAAAGTCAGGGGGATCGTACAACCTCTGTGAGCATAGATAGTCTAGTGAAAAAGTCAAGGGGAATGTACAACCTCTGTGAGCATAGACAGACTAGTGAAAAAGTCAGGGGGAACGTACAACCTTTGTGAGCCTAGTCAAGCCTTGTGAGCCATGAGAAAAATTCAAGGCATATAGCAAAAGTTAGGTTGAATACAAAATTCCTATGAGCTAGAAACAAACGATATTCCTAATATTGCAAATGATATAAATGTATTGATCTAGTGCGTTGGCATGTGTAACATTATCCACCATGAAGAGAATTTCGAATTGCCTTGTAAAGAGTCGAGTTGTAACTAAATTCTCAAGTATAGTTCTATTTTAGAACTAAACTGTAATATTGAGTTGTAACTGAAGTCTTAAGTCCGGTTCTATTTTAGAACTAAAGTGTAATGTTGAGTTTTAACTGAAGTCTTAAGTCTAGTTCTATTTTAGAACTAAAGTGTAATGTTGAGTTGTAACTGAAGTCTTAAGTCTAGTTCTATTTTAGAACTAAAGTGTAATGTTGAGATGTAACTAAGGTCTCAAGTCTAGTTCTGTTTTTTAACTAAAGCATACCAGTCTCAAGTCTAGTTATATTTTCGAACTAAAGTGTAATGTTGAGTTGTAACTGAGGTCTCAAGTCTAGTTCTATTTTCGAACTAAAGCATACCAGTCTCAAGTCTAGTTCTAAGTTCGAACTAAAGTATGAAGTTGACTTATGATTAACTCGTGCAAACAGGTTACTATTTCGAGTCTCTCCTCTTCTCCTCTTCAGCCTATATAAGCAGAGGTCTCCCCCTCTCTTCAACATAGTTTTGATATGCAGGTTAAGGGAGAAGAAATAGAGGAGCATATTAGTGATAAAGAGGCATCATACCAAAGCAGCATATCAGTGTTGTATATCAGAGGCATATATCAGTAGCATATCAGTGTTGTATATCAACAATAGAGGCAACATATTAGAGGTGTATTTCAGAAAGGTCTCTTAGGTCTTTGTCAGGTCAGAGTCATCTTGGCAAGCTCTTTAAGAGCATAACATTCATGGTGGATATTTGTAAGTGATCTTACATTATTAATGCAATAAAGGAATATTGTTTGCTGGTTTTTTTCTCCCTGTACAGGGTTTCCCTAAGGTATATGTGTTGTTGATGTGCATGCTTACTCATCTACATAGTTATTTCTATATGATTATGATTTGGTATTGTTGAAGTGTATTAAGCTAGAATCAAAGTGTTAAAGAAAATAAAAGAATTAATCCACATAATAAATCAAGATCATAATTTAACACTTTTACCCTCTGGGCCTTTAGCCCCTTCTTCCCACGAGGCAAAGTACAACCCTTCCTAGCATGGAAAACCCAATGCTCGAACCAAGGTCGGGGGAGATGAGAGGAATAATGATGGAAAGTGGTAAGTATGGAGGAAATGGATGATGAAATTTCATAGACCCACTTAGTGGCAACTCATCCTACAGGGGAACCAATTTACTAGAGCATTTTGTCACCCTCCTAGGTATGAACAAGTTAAAGAGCATAATTTCCAAGCAAACACTATGAAATGAAAGAGAGTTCATTGCAACATATTCAAGTGCTTCAAAAACCAGAGTGACACATACCATGATACCCAGACTCATTACCTCATGGAGCAAGACTTACTGCTACTTCAAGACCAGGCTGGTGGGGTGGATGTTGTTGTTGTTTATAAATGGATTGCACTGAAGAAAAGATGGGCCCTCCAGGGCCATGCTCAAGTCGTACAGCTCTCAGCACTCCATGTCTAAGACCTTTGGGTCTTGAGACATGATCTCCTTAGTTATCCCTAGGATAGGGGATAACAGGGCCCACAATAATGGTTGGGTTTTCATCTCGCGGACTAATTACATCAGAAGTTACCACAGAAGTAGGTGGTTGTAGAACCCTCATAATGGATTTTTTGAAAGGATCGTTTTTCAACAATTATGAAAAGGGTACATGGATCTTGATCTTTCTCAACTCATGCTCTAGGCTGAAATATTATTGTGGCCTATCATCTTCCTTTAATTTAGGGACAACAATTTTAAATGGAGGAGGCTAGTGAGCTTTATCCAATGCACCCTTGCTTGGATTTGGCTTGGGAGGAACCTTTGTTTTTATGTTCTGATTAGAGGTGGTGGATTTGGGAGTGCATGTTCTAGGCCTAAAGTCATATTTATTTTTGGGCTAGCCTTAAATAACTCCCTCTTCCCCTATCTCAATATCAAATTGATTTGATAGTTGTGCTACCTCATAATCTTGCTGCGTTAAGTGACTAGTTAAAAATTTGTTTCATTGAAAAGTACAACAACATCGTCCACAGCATCACTATCTACATCCATTTCTTCAATATGATTGTTTTGGAAAGGAGGTACTACTCTTTGATCATCAACATTCCTCCTCTCTCTCTGCATTATCTAAGGGACATCATTCAGCCTCCTAAACTGGTTTGGATTTTTGTTCCCAGCCCCTTGAAAAGCTTTGTTTGGTTGTTTAGATTCCCATTTCAGCTTAGCTATTTCAGATGTCATATCCTTCAAAGTTTTGATCATTTCATCAATTTTAGGATCAGATGTGGTTGGGTTAGAGGAGGCAGGGGATTCCTCTCTCTGTTTCTTCTTGTCTTTATCAAATATAGTCTTTAACATGTCCTATGCCAAGATGTTAGATTCAACCTCAATGGTTGCTTCTTGCATGGACAACAAGGTGGTGGATTTTCTCTCCCTCAAAAAAGGGAAAATTTTGCATCAAATACATCAGAATAAGTGATCTTGGCAGAGGCTTATGTTGGTTTGATCTCATCTGGGATTTTACCATACATCTTATTGAATCTCTTGGTGAAGTCTGAAATAGACTCACCATTCTTTCTCTTAAGGGATCCAAACTCAGTGATGTAGTACAAGTAGTCTCTTATATCTCCCCATTTCTTTATGAAGGCTTCATCTAGCGCATCAATATCTGTAATGGAGGATGGAGGGAGATATCGAAACCAGTTCCTAACTTCCCCGTCGAGGATTTGTACAAAAAACCTCATCCACACATCTACATAGTTAATGTTGAAGTTGTCTACAAAGTTGTAGAAGGCTACCAGATGTTCCTCAGCTGTGACATCCCCTTCCCCATTATATCTTGGAAAATATTTCATGCAATCTGTGGTTGGGAGTGCATGTAAGCCTACAGGAAAAACTAGGGGTGTGTATCTGGCAGCAATTATGGCATCCATCATGTTAACAACCATTGTCTGGGCAATAGGGATCTGAATATTGATTGGAGATGCATGGGTGGATGTTGGACTAGATGATGAAGTAGAGGCAGGAGTTGAAGGTGTCTGAGGTTCCTTGCAATTGTGATTCTCAGGGCTAGAAAATTCAAGCTTCTTGTGATAATGAAGAAAAGTGGACTCTTTGGGTGCAGCTTTACCTTTGAGGGATGAGGTATATCTATGAGCTAAGGTGGATTTTCTTAGTTTCCTTTCTGGCTCAGAGACTACTGTGTCCTTCTCAGGGTTGGTATGAGCCTTAGTGGCTTTGATGTGCTCATATTTGGATCTCTTGAGTCCTTTTCTGGGAGCCAGTATTTCTTTTGTGAAGTTTACTCAGTGGAGTCGCCAGGTGAAAGATGATAGTTTGAATGTGTCTGATATTTTTTCACCATCAAAGGTTAGATCTGATCATTTTCGTTCTCCCAGGGAAAGATATTTCATTACTCCATTCCCTAGCAATGGTGCCAGAAGATGTTGGTCCTAAATTCTGCACCTGACTGCTAAAGGGAAAAGCTAGGCCACCTCAAGTTTAGAATGGTTGGTTTTTTTATTTTGTTGATCAATTAGAGGGTTGGTTTTACCAAGACAAGAGCATGGTTGGGTTGGAAAAATTATATGTATGAGGGTCCTCCTTGGATGGTGGCACACAAATGACGAACAAGTGAGATAATAGAAATAAAAACAAAGGGAAACAACAAACCTCTCAATGAATAATCTGTTGCAAGAATTTTAATAATTAAAATTCCATTTCAAGACATTAAACACATATCAAAAACACAATTACTCCCACAGGTTGCAATGGAAAAAAATCTTCACCAAAGAATTTATATTTCATAGTTTGCATATTAGTAAAGACAAGTTATACAATAGCTGAAGGAAATGAAATGTACTTCACACAAATCAAAAAACTGCATTCAAGATAAGAGAAAAACACATGTAGTTTTGGACAAAAACAATGTCATAAAGAGTATATTCACCAGGTACAGAGCTTTAATCCATGCATAGAACAAGTTCAACCAGTTTTATGTATTGATATTATTTTCCCAAAAACTGAACCCTCAAAAACATACAAAGATTGCATATTTATCAAAGTTGTAGAGGCTCTCATCCATCTAGAACTGAGGCTTAACTCTAAACTATCAGTTAGAGAACAACTTATTGAATTAACTAAATGTTGTTGGAGTATAGTAATGTATACTTCGATCTTGAATGAATAAAAAATGAGTGGTTCATATCACACATAAATGACCACTTATTATGTCGTAATCTAAAAGAGTCTTGCAATTAAACAACTAAAAACTTCTACTAGCAATAAATTAGACTGATGCATATGTTGGAGTAAGCTAAACTCTATATTGAGCATTGGTGTCCATGTGCATTGTGGGAGGACACTGGGAGATAACTGGATAGACTTCTTCACATTATATCCTTGAGGAAGAGGCAAGTATTCTGGTACTTCTTCTGGAGTCTAGAGTACAACTTCTCTAATTCATGGTTGTGGTGTTGCAGGGTTTGGATCTAAAGCTTCAGTTCTTGTACCTGTTGATTGTCATAAATATTTTTTGTCTTGAACGTAACCATCTCGTTCTTCTTTTATTGCTCTGTAATGGACTGGTTATGGTCTGCTAGTTTTTGGCTTCTCCTCGTCCTCATGTCATACCCACGAACTACCTCAAGTTCCTTTGAATCTGAGTTGTTTCCTGATGAGTAATCTAATTTTGTAGACTGGATAGATTTAAAAATTCATTTGATACTTGAAAATATATAGCTTCACCTGTAACATGGCATTTTCTTTGTTTGGCCCCATTTAAAGAATACTTTAATGCAGGCAATTAATGAGGATAAGCCACTTTGACAATTTGACATTCAAGAGCTTTTGGATGAAGAGTATAACTATATCTCGAATGACCTATCTCATGAAGTCATTAATCAATGCTTAACACTAAGAAAATTCACCAGAGATTAAGATACTTTAATCATTTAATATTTTGGGACTTCTGGGGCTATGGCCCTTCAGCACTTCGGGGAACTGTGTTTTCTCTGAATTAAAATCTCTCAAACTGATAATCTCCTGTAGTGATGTGGCAACATGTTGTCACAATTGATGATGTGTCATAAAAATGAGAGTGACACGTGTCACCTAAAATAACGCAGATGACGTAACCAAAGTACCTGAAATGAGTGTCACCTGTCATCTGAAATCAATTTATAGGTGGCATATGACATGTCATCTAAAAAAGAGTTTATGAGAAAGGGGCTCCGGCACTTCAGGGAACTATGTTTTCTCTGTATTAAAATCTCTCAGAGTGACATGGTAGCCACTTCGACAATTCGACATTCGGAGCTCCGACACTTTGAGGAACTGTGTTCGCTCTGAATTAAAATCTCCCAGAGTGATGTGGCAGCATGTTGTCAAAATTGATGATGTGTCATAAAATGGAGAGTGACACATGTCACCTAAAATAACGTAGATGATGTAACCAAAGTACCTTAAATGAGTGCCACGTGTCATCCGAAATCAATTGATAGGTGGCATATGACATGTCAGTTGAAAAAGAGTTTATGAGAAAGGGGCTTCGGCACTACGACACTTCGGGGAACTGTGTTTTCTCTGGATTAAAATATCCCGAAGTGACGTGGTAGCCACTTCGCCAATTCGACGTTCGAGGATTTTTAGGATTGAAGAACTAACAAGCTTGGACACCCGAACGTCGAAGTCCCAAAGTAAAACTTCAATTTCTTTGTGGTTAAAACCTCTCATGATTTTGAAACTCCGAATGCACAAGAGTCGTTGATCTTAATTGACTGTCGGTCTCGATGGTCAAACATTTTAATCTGTTTGTTGCTTACAACCTAAGCCCGAAATCCATTGATATGGATTGTTGCGTCTTTCTTTTTGGATGTTTCATGTGCATATAAAGGACTTGGTTAACCTGCTGCATGCTCAATCAATGGTAAACATTATGACATATGTTTCAAACTCAAACCAAAAAATGTAATCAACTTTCAATAAAGCAATACAATGATGAAAAGCAAGTAAAGACCAGTAGGGGCCATTTACACTAAGTCATTAAATCATGGAGAATAAACTTAGCAAACACAAAAAAAAAATCAGACCTTTGATGGATGTAGAGGGTAAAGGAGGGAAAGGGCAGTGGTGCAAACCTAAGTTACAACAAGACCAACAACAATAACAGGAAACATAAGAGCAGGGTGTGCCCACATCTTCCGAGAGAATATCTGACATGGGTGACACTTCTTAACCACCAGAAGTATCCAACATGAAGAATTTTCTGGGTTGTTTCAAACCCAGACAAGTGACCGCCACATGCTCCAGTGTGGCAATCGTTTAACACAAGCTCTACCTCCTCATGAGTCAGACAACGACGAAGAATGTAGTCAACTCCTCGGCAATACAAAGTATCATCGATGATAAGATAATTATGTGCTTGATGGTGTATCCATCAACGCTCATCACAAGAAGAAGAGGAAGGACACTTCAGAGTCTGAAGATACACAAGTACATCTCCATACCAAGGGTCGGAAGATACAATAATGATCTGAAATGATATTTTAATGACTTTGGTTAAGTATTTTGCATGTGTAAATTTACCAATTAATACTTTAAAGAATGAGAAGATGTTTAAAGAAATAATTTTCATCCAACATAAAGACGTAAAAACGACATAAAGACGTAAAAACGGAAAATCATAAAAAAAACAGAACACCAAAAGTTGATAACGGAGTTCGGAAAATGTGCCTACGTCTTCGGGCCTTTGTCTAAGTGGGGGAGGATTCTTTATTAATTTTCAATACTTAAAATATACATCAAAATTACATCATTTAAGTCTTTGATTGATTCAACTGTGTTCTTCTATGTCTCATAAACCTGATGCAACAGACAACACTGAAAAAGGTTGAGCGTAGCTCCCAAAAATGGCCTCCAATGATTCACTAGGTAGTTGGCTTCTCCTGTACAAAATTTATTATTCTGCACTTTCATTCATAATTTGGGCCTATATTGTAGTGGTAAAAGTTTTGGATTAAAAATCATGAGGTGGGGAGGTCGAATCCCAACCTCCCACCTTTCTTGGCATAGAATCGGGCCAAATATATGGTGACAATTTTAGTATTGTTTAAATAAACCTTAGTATAAGATTTTCCAACCCACCGAATGTTACATGGTTCGCCTATTTAACAAAAAGTGGCATAAACTATGGTTTTAAACCCACATATGTGTGCACCCCTTATCTCGAGCCCATGGTCTAACGACTTGGTTACATAAAATATGGGATTAGAATATTTTACATGGTTGAAATAACCATAATATTAAAGTTTCCAACCCATTTTTTGTTTCCCTTTCGAAATACATTGTCAACATCATATAATATAAAACAAGTGTTGCATGTAGTCCCTGCCAAAAATAAACATTAAATATATAAATAATAAAATATAAATATAAATTTATAAAAAGTAAAATAAAAACATAATGTAGTAATAAGCGTAGTGCTTGCCAAAAATAAACATTAAATATATAAATAATAAAATATAAATATAAATATATAAAAAGTAAAATAAAAACATAATGTAGTAATAATATTGAAAAAAAAATACATAAAGAAATTATTTGCATGGATTTTTGTGAATCTTTTCTTGTGGAGACATTCAATAATTATAGAGGGGTGACAAAAAAAATTATTTCCTCTAATTTACTTTATAAATTATTATCTTGTTTTAATTTTGTATTTATCTAAATTGTGATTGGTTGATTAGATAATAATATCAACCCCTAGCATTGGTACTCTAACAACAAAAAATGAATTATATTACCATAAAAAAACATTTGAAACAAAAAATATATTAGTTTTTTTATTTTTAATGTCCATCATAACACAATAAAATTGTAATTCCTATACAAAGATAATTGGAGCAAGAATATGCAAGCGAAAAATGAAAAATAAAATTCATGTAAAATTACTTTATAAAATTATAAATAAATAAAAAAACAAAGATATTATATGTAAGAAGATAATATTTCAAATTTAATGTTTAATTTTTATATTAATTTATTTATAAAAACTTATAATAAACATGTATATTATTGATTTTATGAAGGTAAAAAAAATATTTTTAATTTTTTAAAACTAATTCCCAAAAATTAGTTTCTTGGAAAATATGCTAATCTCTTTTTAAATATGTCTCTTTTTAAATATAACTTCTTGAAATATGATTGAAATTTCAGTAATTTCGGTAATTTCCATGCAATACAAAATACAAAAGTGATAGAGATCCTTCACATCACAGTAATTACTGTAATTAGAAATTATTACAAGGACACGCTACATCTAGTAAAGAAATGTGTCAAATTATTGGGCGGCTCGAGCTGCTATCATTGAAGATCTGCTTGAATTCCATTAATGATTCACGTTTCCGTCCACTCGTGTTCTAAGTTTACAGTTCTCATAGCAGTTACTATTCGAGCATGCCCAGTAGCAGTTTATGCCCTATTTGTAGTTTTCGCATCCATTTCAGTTCCACCAGTGGTAGTGGCGTAGACCATAGAAGTAAAGGCAACAGACGCAAAGGTATAGGCAATAGATAAAGCAACAGATCCGGTTGATGGCAGCGAGGGGGCGAGCAAATCCATAACCACTAGATCGATATAAAGAAATTAAAACTTCATTGTTTTTGTCCAATCAAAATAGTTATTTAATTGATTTTATACATTGGGGGACGTAAAGGCTGTAATAAGACTTTCAATATATTAGCCAATTAGAATTGAGAAAATTGAGTTTTTTTTATTATATAAAAAATATATATATTTATTTCCTATGTTAAACTTTAATTTTCATACACAAATTAAAAGTCAAAAGCAAACTAATTTAAAGTCAAAGAGCAACTCATTGCTATATTCCCTTAGCAGGGACTAATAACCAAAAGATATGGTTCATGGGATTTGACCCTTTTAATCGGGATATGAAAAATATGGTATGGTATAAAGTATGGGTTTCGTGCCCTTTTTAATGGAGTGCCAAAACCATATAATATATATACACATTAAAACAATTAATTTCCACCATAACTCACAAGTGATACAAGTGGTAAGTTGGTTGACACATGTTTTGTAGTTTATTGGCACTCAAATAGGTCATGGGTCTAAATCCTATGGAGGATAGATAGAACAAATTGTTAACCCGACCTTTATTGGCCTAATCGGGGTGCCACATGGCACCATATGATTGGGCCATGTGTCCCCCTTCCATTATCCCAAATTGTCTAGTCACTTACTCAGTCAACTTGCTAACTTGCATGCATAGTCAACCCTCAACCTGCCATGTGTTCAACTCTACCATTGCCATGTGTCACCTTCAGGATCTGCCACGTCATCTTTGACCTGTTGACTTTTTCCTTGTTTATGCAAAACTTCATACTGTGATATCTTCGCCATACAGAGTCCATTTTCGAAACAAAATATATCATCAAAATCAATGCGATGAGAACTACGTGATGGCATTGGTTTCGTCTGAATCCGATAACTTTGAAGTTTTGGCCTTTTCAGATCCATTTTGGATCACACCTCCCCACTGAGACCTTTTGGTCCTCCAAAAGGATATTAACCAGACATAGAATGCGGGATAGGCCTCCCCATTTGCCATTTGTCTATCAAATCTATCATGTACACCTGTCGCATCATGATCAATTGCACAACAACCATGGTAATTGAACACATATTGTTAGCCATCTTCATTCGTTCATATCCTTCTGAATTCACTACCATCCATGTAGAAAACATAAGTAGCGATAACAATATCAAAAACATGACTGAAAATGAACCAACATGTATGTTCTTGTTTACAAGCTTGCACGACAACAACTCATCTTGAAGCAAAGTATGGCTAGATCTACATGCTCCGACCATTTTACTTTCTTTCTTAAGATCAACTGCTTTATTTGGTACAATCGTAGGTATAATGCTTGAATAAGTTGTCTTCTTTAATTGTTCCATTGTTAGAAAAGATTGATTCCCTTTGATATGATGAGCATGCACAACATATTTTGTCTCTTCTTTAGTTAAGTGATATTGATTATGTTCCCTGAAGAAGATTGTTTTTCGATCATATAAATAAGGGATACCCAAGACCATTCCACATTCTTCTAGTGGTACCACATCACATGTTACCTCATCTACAAACTTAGATGTAATTTCAAACTTTATGACACGTTGCTTTATTATGGGAAATTTGTGATTTTTGCTTATGCAATTTAGTGTATAGGATTTATGATGTATTTTTGCTTCCAATCCCAATTGATTAGCCACTTCTTCTAAAATTACATTAGCTTGAGACCTGCTATTTAACAAAGTGTCGATCTTGGTATGTTTCATAATGACCCTTATATGAAACAATTTACTTCTTGAATCAAAACCATCACCAATTTTACCTGACAAACCAATTGTTTTTATTTTAGTCTCATCACTTGAATCTGACCCCAAGTCTGTTGGTTGTGTTGTTGTTGCAACTTTTTTTCTTCCCTTCTTTTCTTTGAACCACTTTGGTTTCTTTTCTGGGTGCAATTTCCAGCAATGCTCTTCATCATGCCCTTCTTTCTTGCAATGTTTGCAAGAGCGATATTCTTCCTCTACTCTGACTGATTTTTCTTTCTTCACCTCCCCTTTTTCCTTTCCTTCTTTCTTTGAAGATGATTCCCCTGATACACCAAATACACCAACTCCAATTTTTCCTGCTTCAATATATGTCGGTTGAACATAAACCTCATCAAGATTAGTAGGTCCAAACATAAACACAATATTACAAATATGAGCAGGAAAACTTCATATATACTTCATAAGAGTTTATTGTGTATGTAATGGAATATTTAACATCAAATCCATGTTACGAAATTCATCTGTGTATTCTTGCACCTATTTTTCTTTTCTTAATTTAAGACTTTGCCATTCAATTAAAGTCTTCTCCTTATACCCCAATGGATAGAATTGTTTTCTAAGCACAAAAATAAAATCTTACCATGATAGAAATACATTACCAATTTGTTGAGTACCATGTTGCAACTTACTTTGCCATCAGATGAGTGATGTTCCTGCAAGATGAAGCAATGCCAATTTGATATTGGTTTCCTCATCATTGATTTGTTGCACACTGCAATATACCTCCATCTGTCTGACCCATTTATCAAGCTTCTCAACGTTGAATTCTTCATTATACATGGGAAACTCAAATTTCACATCAATTTTAAGTAATGGCATGTCAGGCTTATGTTTATGGGAATGAGAATGTTTTCTTGCAGAAGTAGAAGTAGAAGTAGAACTTGAACTTGTACTTGAAGAAGAAGAAGATGGAGATCAAGGAGGTGAAGGGGGAGGTTTTGGAGGGTCTTCTCCCTCTTCACATTTTTCTTTCTTTGAATATTCCCCTTGAACATGTCTCTTTCATTCAAAGTAATCTTCATACAATACTTTTACCATCTCTGACATGGCAAAGAAAGTTCTTTGAAATTCTCTTTCTTGTTGAGAAAGTCCTTCTTCAGATGCCATCTTCTCACTTTGAGATGTCCTTTTTCTTGATCCAATCTCACGATCTCCTTCTACAAGCTCTCCTTCATGCCTTAAATTTTCCCTGGTAATCAGTCATACTAAAAAACAACCAACCATCAACCTGCCCTGATACCTCTTGATCTGAAATGATATTTTAATGACTTTGGTTAAGTATTTTGCATGTGTAAATTTACTAGTTAATACTTTAAAAAATGAGAATATGTTTAAAGAAATAATTTGTAGCCAACATAAACAAGTAAACACAGCAAACCATAAACATAATAGAACACTAGAAGTTGATAATAGAGTTTGGCAAATTTGTCTATGTCTCCGGGCCTTTATCTCAGTGGGGAGGCTCTTTATTAATATTCAATCCTCAAAATATACATCATTTAATTCTTTGATTGACTTAGTTGTGTTCTTCTCTATCCCAGGAACCTAATGCAACAAACAACACTGAAAAAGGTTGAGCGTAGCTCCCAAAAATGCCCTCCAAAGATTCATTAGGTCACTGGCTTCTCTTGTACAAAAGTTATTGTTCTACACTTTCATTCATAATTTAGGCCTGTATTATAGTGGTAAAAGTTTTGGATTAAAAAGAATGAGGTGGGGAGGTCAAATCCCAAACTCCCACCTTTCTTGGCATAGAATCAGGCCAAATATATGGTGACAATTTTAGTATCGTTTAAATAAACCTTGGTATAAGGTTTTGCAACCCACCGAATGTTACATGGCGCGCCTATTCAAAAAAACGTGGCATAAACTATGGTTTTAAACCCACATATGTGCGCGCCCCTTATCTCTAGCCCAGGATATAGCACGTTGGTTACATAAAATATGGGATTAGAATATTTTATATGGTTAACGTTGGTTACATAAAATATGGGGTTAGAATATTTTATATGGTTGAAATAACCATAATATTAAAGTTTCCAACCCACTTTTTGTTTCCCTTTTGAAATACATGGTCAACACCATATAATATAAAATAACCAAAAGATATGGTTCATGGGATTCGACCTTTTTAATGGGGATATGAAACATATGGTATGGCATAAAATGTGGGATTCGTGCCCTTTTTAATGGGGTACCACTAACCATATAATATATACACATTAAAACAATTAATTGCCATCATAATTCATAATTAATACAAGTTGTAAGTTGGATGGCAAGTGTTAATACAAGTTGTAAGTTGGATGGCAAGTGTTATGTAGTTTGTTGGTGCCCAAATAGGTCACTGGTTGGAATCTTTTAGAGGATAGATAGAATAGATTTTTAATCCAGTCTTTATCGGCCTAATCGGGGTGCCACGTGGCACTCCGATTGGGCCATGTTTCCCTCTGCCATTGGCCCAAATTTCCTAGTCACCTGCTTAGTTAGCTTGCCAAATCATCTGCATAGTCAGCCCTCAACCTGCCACGTGTTCAAATCTGCCACTGCCATGTGTCACTTTCAGGAGCTGCTACGTCATTTTTGACCTTTTGACTTTTCCATGTTTATGCAAAACTTCAAATTGTGATATCTTCGCCATATGGAGTCCATTTTCAAAACCAAATATACCATTGGAATCAACACGACGAGCACTACGCGATGGAAATGGTTTTGTCGAAATCCAAGAATTTTGAATTTTTGGCCTTTTCATATCCATTTTGGATCAAATAAGGAAGAGATCCTCATTGATCAATGACTCTTTGGAAAAATCATTGCTACTCTCAGTCAAAATTCTGAAATTAACTCGGCAAAGACCGAAAACTTCTTAGACTTCGCTGAAACAAAGTCAAAATCAAGTTCCTGAAGAATGACTATCCATCAACTAATCTTCCCGTCGATGACCCGTCGTGTCAACACATATTGGAAAGGATTAATGACGACTACCATGGTGGTCTTACGGAGTAGAATATAATGACGAAACCTTTGGACAGCATGGACATCTACCAACGCCAATTTCTCAACATGAGTGTAGTTGAGTTATGGTTCGACTAAGCCTCGACTAAGGTAGTATATAACGTGTTCCTGGAGCACGTCATCCTCCCGAACCAAGACCATACCGATGGTAGACTCTGTCGCAACCAAGTATAATAAGAAATATTTTTCATAGTCAAGAGGGTTGAGAAGAGGGGCGGATGTCGGGGCACTTTTCAACGCTTTAAAAGAGCGTTGAGCCACTTCATCCCAAAATAATGAGACCCTTTTTTTCAAAAGACGCATAAACCCTTTTGTTGTCTCGACGTAGTTAGCAATAAATCGTCGTAGGAATTTATATTTCCCCGGAAGACTCTGAAGCTAGGGAAATGTTCACGGGGGAGGCAACTGAACTATTTCCTCAACCTTAAGAGGATATACCATCATCCATTTGGTGGACATGATAAAACCTAATAAACGTCCCGACATAACAATAAAACTACACTTGTTCGGATTTAGGTGAATTCGGTAGTAGCGACACCTCTCAAAAATAAGTTGAAGGTGAGCGGGATGATCATATCTCTTGTGAGAACGTGACACAAGATCATCAAGATATGCCTCAACTATATGTTTGAGGTCATGGAAGGCGAATGACATGGCCTGCTGGAAAGTAGCTCCAACATTTTTTAGGCCAAAAGGAATTTTCTTATATGCAAACGTACCCCAAGGACATATGAAAGCATTCTTATGTTTATCCTCAAGCTTGATCTAAATATTATTGTACCCTGAAAAACCGTCCATAAAAGAAAAAACCTCACAACCCACACATTCATCGATAATATGATCAATGAATGGGGTAGGAAAGTTATCTTTCAGGCAAGCTTTTCTCAGATCGCGAAAATCCATGCATACACGAATTGTACCTTGTTTTTTGTTGACAGGAATAGGGTTTGACACCCATTCCATCAATTGAACCAAGTAGATGAAACCAGCCTTAATCAATTTCTCTACCTTAGCTTTGATAGTCGTTGCCTTGTGAGGGTTGACTAGGAGAAGCTTCTGTCGAATAGGCTTAGCATTGGGATAATTCTTAATATATTGCTCAACTATACGAGGGTCAATGCCTAACATCTTCTCATAAGACTAGGAAAAAACGTCACACAAACCTTTAAATAACTCGGTGTACACCTGAATCTCCTCAGGGGAACAATCCGCTCCGATGAAGATGTTTTCAACGATGCCTGGGGTTTTGGAGATGTCAACTGGAATCGTCTCAACTATACTCGCCATGTTTCCCTCGACATATATTTCGTGCATTGCCAAAAGGTTAACGGGATGAGTGACATCTCCATTCATGGTCGTGGTAAAATCTCTTGCTTCCACTCTCCTAAATTCGGGTAAAAAGTACAATCTATGATGAAGATCATCCCAAGGTCTATCTAGACCCGTCATTGCCTCTAAAATCGCCTCATCAGAGGGAAAGACCAAGTCCAATGGATCATGAGAAGTAAGAGATTCTTGAGCCCAAATAGGCTCTAGAACAAGATCTAGCTCTTGAGGGGGAGTCGGATCAGAGTTGTTCAAGGTTTGATAAATAATATTGTATGCAACCTTAGTTGCGAATAGGGGCATAACCATGCTAGGATGCCCTGCCCCTTCCTCTGAATACTATGGGGAAGGTAAATTCCACTGATCGTTAAAATAAGTCATTCGAAATGAAGCTACTTGAAATATCGTAGCCTTAGGCTGATCAGGTATAGCCGAAATAAACTTGACATCATTCAAAGGTGGTGGAAAATCAAAAGTACCCATCAAATATGGAAATAGTCTAGCGCCTAAGTTGATGGTACCTTGTTGTGGGTTATCAATCATCGGGACCATGGATGCCACCAATGAAGGTTCGGGATGAGAGAAGGATAATTGATCAATGATTACTATCCTTCCTTCATGAGGAAAACATAGTACAAAAAAAATGGAGGATACAACTGTTGTCATTGCATAAGTCCAACTTCGTCCTAACAAAAGGTTGTAGTCGAGAGGCACGTCTACGACTTCGACCTCGACACACATAATTTTTTCCTCCAAATGCATTGGGAAGGAGGGGATTATGTCACGCGGTCTAAAATAATGGTCGTCAAATGTAGTTAACAACATAGGAGACAGAGACAACTCAGGTTGACCAATAGCCTTCCAACATGCCAATGACATAACACAAGTTGACAACACACTCATCTACCATCGTGCAGAAAATATTCTATGTCAACTACTTCGTGGCGTAAACCACTACTATCTGGAAGATGACATGGTAAGGCAAACAAGGTTTGTTATCGGAAGGGTAAAAAAAAATAGCTCCCAAGTTAGTTGGATCAGAAAAACCCAAAGCATACAGTAATTCTTTTCTATGTGAGGGGAAACTATGAATAACTTCCAGAGAAGACATCGCACAAGGGGTTTTCTTAAGATCTTCAACTACATAATATTTATGGGAAGCCCTTGCATTTGGATTATGAGAAGCTTTCTTAAACACACCTTTAGGGATGTGAGTCGTTGTTTCTCCCATGGTCTTCTCCATATGAAGAGGAGGCGATGGGTTGGAAGCTTCTTTTCCCTTATCAACAGATTCAAGCATTCTATAATCATGAGCCCTAGTTTGAAGATGAGCATCTGATCTCACCATGTATACATTCATGACTCCAGTAGTAGCATTAAGCATGGGGGCACATTGATTGACCCCAATAGCGGTTGTGGATGAGGAATCTTGTGTCATGTTCTTCCCTTGAGGGAAAGGATTAGTTAACACGACAGTCTGCCACTGTGCCAAAATCTTTTAGGCTTCCTCAAGTTGAGGGAATTGATGAGTCAATTGAATGTCTGCACAAATATTACACAGAAACTTAACCTTTTTCTTGTCATTTTTTCCCTCACCAACATTGTTAGCAGCCTTTTTATCTCCCTTACCCTTCTTTCCTTTACCATTTATTTTCCCCTCAGACTGTTGATTTTTCTTGGGGTTTGTCATCTGCACACTATGTACTTCTGATGTGTGGGTGGCGAGGGCAGTCGTACTAGAAGTTTGTCTGGCCACAATCTGTTGTAGCGACAATTGTTGCATTTGGTTGGCAAACTGATATGTGGGATTTCTTTGTGTTGAACCTATTATACCATCAGCATGAGGCCCAGAATTTAGTTTGGTCAAGTCAAATGTTGACCCCGGTGCATCAGGAAGAATCTCATACAACATGTCAGATTGGGAATAAATCAATTCCAATTGTTGAGCCCTCATTATAGCCTCTTCCTTAGAAAATACTCTGAAAGTTGCGACGTCTTTGGAGACACAAGGAACCAACAACTTCAATAACTACTCAAGTAAAAACGCAGGAGGGGCCTTCAATTTGATCAAGCTCTTCTGGCGACGCCACTCTCAAATATGATAGAAGATATGGATGGCCTTAGTTTGCTCGAAGTTGGCCAACAACTCTGTGATGGCATCATATCTCACTGTAACTGAAAATGGTTTAAGAAAACCATTTCCAGATCGTTAAAGTAAGCATACTTCGAGCGATCGAGCTCAATATACCACTTCACAACACCCTGTATGAGAGTGCATTGAAAAAATTGCAACTTGATAGAATCATCATTCAACGAGTTGGAGGATCACCACAAGTGAAAATTTGTAACGTGATCGCTTGGATATTTTCCAAGCTTAGCTTAAATTTTGGTATGTCTAAGGAAAACTTAGTTGGCATAGGAGGCCAACATGGATCATGAAAAATAGGATCATTTAACAACCTTTATAAGTATGTAAAATGAAGAGTTTCCAGAAAGGGTAACCTAGGTTGTGGAATATTTAAAGGAAAAGAAGAACCTGGATTTTGGTTGGCACCATGTTTCCAGGAAAAGCTTGCATGTTGACCAAGGTTCTAGTAAAAACTAGGGTTTCCTTGGCCAGTATAAGGGGTTTGTGCGCTAGTTTTCATCATCGATGGATTCGAATAATTCGATGGCATACCTTGGGTAGGGATTTATCCCTGCATGGCATTCCCAAAAAATTGGTTAGGGTTTCCCCTAACCGATCCTCTTGGCATAGGAACTTAACCTTGCCCGGGGTTCCACTAAGCGTGGGAGGTTTTTCCCCCGATCGACATCCCTTGCAAAGGTATAGAACCCTGCCAGGTATTTTCAATACCTTAATAGGAGAAGGCTCATGTCATTACTCCCTGTGAAGGAATGAATCCTTGCATAGGGTTATGTTGATTGAGAAAGGGGTTGCCTCTGGATGAAAACACAGACGACAAGAAAATGTTGTTGCCAAAAGCACCAAATAAAGAGAAAGGAATAGACCCAACCAGATTCATAAAGGACTGAGGTCCTTGACTCCCTCCACTGAACAAACTGGAACTGGCACTAGGCTTGGATGGTTGTTTAAAATCACCTCCAAGAGAAGGGGATGGAGGAGGGATATGACCCCCACCGTAAGGGACTGCATTGTATGGAGCAGAAGTGTCAGCTCCAAGGGATCCCTAAAAGGGAGCATTAGAACTCCCTGCCCCCAGACCAACGATGTGTAAAGTAGAGTAAGTTAAAGTCATGCTTGTATTAAATCCCAACATCCCATATGTGAAAGGAGTGCCAGACGTATTATGTACTGTAGAAGTATGAACAATGGTCGAAGTCATGGAAGAGACTGTGCCACTGCCAGAAGTTGTAGGTGTCTGACTAGAAGTATTCCTTGTAGGTGAAGGAGGGGGAGGACTTACAATGCCCCCTCCACCCATGGATGGGATGGGAGTATGAGGAATCCCAGTAGAAGTAGTATTACTCACTTGCAGAGCCAGTCACCTAATGAGACGACGATCAAGGGAACTCACCTCAGAAGGGACTACCTGAACAAGGATTGGTGTTGAAATATCAATGGTCGATGGGTTTGCGGGCTTGAAGCCTTCAGCTTCGAGGTCAGAAATGCTAGTCTCCTCCAGTTCAAAAATGTATTCTCTAATAACATGCTCTAGCATAGTTTCCTATGGCCCGGTAGCTTCAAAAGAACCCTCTCGATCTATCCTTTACCTCAATGGTGGTGGCAATGGCTCCAAAGTTATCGACAGAAGGCCCTAGAGCCTACATGAACATAGAGATATTGATATTCCACTTTATGAAATGATCAAATGACACTCTAAGGTAAATATAGGGAGAATCACAGATCACACACTACAAATTCCCTAAAGGTAAATCAAGCAATCAATAGAATGGTAGGAAGAACAATTACTCCAATCAACACTATAGCAACTTACCGATGAAAGTGTAAATCAAACACAGAAACACCCACCGGGTATACTCTGCAAAGCGTGATCCAACGTCTTCCCTAGGTATCACGGTATACCCCCGCAGTCACCTATGTGAGTCTCTATAAAAGGAAAATAGTTTTCCAACTCGTAGTTAGTCACCAAGAGGGTATAGTCGACAGTTGGGTTGATTGTATGAGAATGATAGCTATGTTTGAAGCCTTTCAAGGGTACTGAAGGAAAATGGTCTAGAAGACAACTGAGGATCCTGAAAAAATTCGAGGTCCATGAAGCTCTGTAGTCAAATGCATTCAGTGAAATCCCAAGATCAACCCTCAAATATGATCCCCACTACGCTTGGTCTGACTTTGGAGGGGTTATCTCCTCTACCTTTCCTCATGCAACCTCGTGTTTATCCCCTGTGTTAGAGGGGGGTCCCAGCTAAGTTTTACGACACTAGACTTTTACACTCCCTATCTCAGACTCTTAAGTTTTTTTAAGTGGCCTTGAAGAGTTTCCTCTCCACACCTAATTCAAGGACCTACAATCTAATCTCATTGGTGTACCCTATAAACAAAAAGATCTAGTTAATTTTAATATTAAGCTTTGATTTTAGTGGCTTGATTACTCAGGGGTATGGTGGTGAAACTCGTGGTGTTATTTAAGAGACGAAAGAGAAGAGTTAAATGATTTTTTAGAACATTGTTCTTTTAAAATTAAATTAAAGAAAATTGCGTCCTACAATTGAAGATTTGGCTCTTTTAACTTTCAAGGTGCAAACTTTTCAAAATGAAAACCAAGATCCTACTATGAAATTTACCCTAGAATTTTTTTTCGTTCCAAATGAAATGCAACTACTTAAACTTTCAAGGAATAATATGAGAAGGAAATTTGGGTTGAGAACTCTTTTCTTTTATAAAAAACAACCTAAGCTAATACAACCAAACAAACATGCAAATGCAGTTAAGAAACTACAAAAAAAAAAATTCAAAACTTTTTATATGCTTATGAAATGAAAATAACAAGAAACTATATTTTTTCTTTTCCAATCATAACAAGAGAGAAGGATGAAAAAACAGAGACTGAATCGGGTCCTAAAACACTTCCAAAGAGAAGGGATTCACCAGAATCCAACGAAGAACCTAAAGCTTCAAAAGTACACCTTCAACCTTGAAAAAAGAGAGAAAGAGACAAAGAAAAGAAAAAGGTTTATTTACAACTTCATAGGAAATCTGAGACTTAAAACTCTCTCAACAACAATTAACAGAGGTCTCTGGTACTTAGGAGGACCTGAGAGACCAAAAGATTCCTGGAAGCAAAAGAAACGTTTTTGAAAAACTCATCAAAAGAACAAGTATGTGTGATGTACACAGACAAACTATTGATGTATGCATGATGGGATAACTCAGTGCGTGTATGTACATGTTTTGGGTATAGAAAAGGGTGTGTATACTTTTGAACCAACTCAAAAAAGAGATGAACTTCATAGTGATCATCCAAATCATGAAAAATTGGAAACACCTAGAAGGTGACCAAAGACACTTACAGACTCAAAAAGCACATAAAATAACAATAATTCAAACCAAAATAGTCTCCTAACAAGACCCTAGAGAGACTCCCTAGTGGAGTCACCAATTCTACTACGGGGAAAAATCCCCCTAATCTAAGTCTAATGACTAGGCAAAGCCTTGACACCTTAAAAGATAGAAATGTTTCTATTCTAACCCAAATCCAAAAAAAAACCTAATGATAGTTAAGGGAAGGGAAAAAAGATCAAAATTTGTACCTTGAGTCTTCCATCTATTGTAGATCCCTTCATGTTGTTATTCGTTCCAAGATTGTAGGTCTCCATCCAAAGCCGGCCTGAAACAAATTCATAGAACAAACTATGAGAACATATGTCTAACTACCAAGATCATCTAAAGGGTTAGATATTCATGAAAAACATTCATAAACATAAATATAAAGACATAAATATATGGGACAAGAAATTTATCTTTTATTGATAACAAGATTGGAAGTTACAACCTGAATCTTGTCGATGTCACTCCATGAATATTGCTTGGGTTCCTCCACTTTTACTCCAAGTGCACTATTCCCAATGTGTTATCCTCACAACCAACATGCCAATATAGGGTAAGGGATCAATTTTATAAAGGAGGATGACTGGAAGGGAATGTTGAGGATGAAACTCAGAGCAGGATGCAAAAGGTTTGGAGTACAAGGGAGAAAAATTGGCATAGTTCTCTTGCTTCTTCTTTCATATCTACAAATGACTCCCCTAGGCCCCTTTTATATGGAGAAAATATGGTTAATTAGTTTTCATAAGGGCTACAGGAGGTAATATGGTTTTGTAACCTAACATAGCCCATAAACTCCACCCGAAAGCACATAACCTTTTAATTTTTGCAACTTTTTAGAGTATACGTGGGCTATCAGGCATGCAACTAGTGTATGTACATGCGTTGCATATGTAGCAAGGAGCGTACACCATAAAAAAAAAATGTTTTTTAATAGGAACCTCAGCAAAAGTAGTTGGTAGATGTGTAAGTAAGTAGGCCAAAGTAAAAAAAGGTATGATTGTATCATTTTGAGCTATAACACTTGTTCAAGGTGTTGATAAAAATTCGGTTGACATAGAGACAATTGTGATCACTACTGAAGGTCATAATAAAAGAGGGAAACCCTCAAGTGAAAGAAATGCTCAATCATCTGTTGTTTCTCATAGATGACTTTTACCTAAAGTAAATTCTCAGTCTGCATCAGCCAAACAAAAAAAAAAACCTCAAGTAATAATTCAAGTGATGATGGAGAAAAAAATCCTCCTCAAGGAAGTCTAGAAAACCCTCATAAATTACAAGTGAAAATGAAAAGGGTTAACTCTTAACAAGAGGGAAAAGAACAAAACATACCTAAAAATGATATTTTTCTTGAAAATATGGACTTAGATGTTGATATTGTAAATAAACGGTTTCCAAATGATGAAGGACACGCCAAAGAAAATGTGCAATCCGTTGCATTAGTTGTTCAAGATGAAGTCTTCTCTGACAAAGAGACATTTTCTATGTAGAATATTTTATTTGATAGATCTTCAAAGAAATTGACTTTTGAAATAACCTTGAGGAATAAGAAGGGAAAGTCACGGTTCACCATTGATACTAAAAACATGTTGCCATCAAAATTATCCTCTATTCATAAAGTCACAAGGGATGCATTAGATGTTTCAATAATCAATAAGACGAAAATATCTAGCTTAAGGAGAAAGTCAAAGAATTGGAGGAAACTCTTATGCTCCCACCCATATTGGATATCCCAATCGCCATGATACAACCTGACATAACTCTTCAAGGAACTCTAGAGTCAAATATGAGAGTAAAAGGAATTTCAAGTTTAATCATTGCTACTCGACACTTTGTTGAAGATAATATAAAGAAAATAATGTCGCTTGTTTTAGATTTATGGGACTTGGCAAAAAGAAATTCATCTCCCAAGATTAGAATTCAAAACACTAAAGAATACTTAAATGCATATTTAAAGAATGATGAGGGATTATTCACATATGGAGTTTCTATGTTTATAGAAAAAGTCTCAACAATGACGGATCATGCAAGAAAATAGGAATATTTTCTCTCCTATAGCCATATGAAACAATTAAAGACATGTTGGATGGAAAGGATTAATGCATTAAAGGGGTTTCTAAATCAATTAAAAGAACTATCACGGAAAAGACTGAGGCATACTCAAAGATTATTGGTTTGGATATTGCGGGAAACACTATTGAAGTTTCATATCCAAACTTAATATCAAATTCAGTGCTCATGAGAAGGGAGCAATTTGAAGATCAATTTGAGAATTTGAAGAAATCATCAACCGAAAAATTTAATAGTATGGTTGAGTATACTTGTGATGACATTGATAATTGGATTATTGAGTACACAAATAAAAATGAGGACATTGAAACTATATTGCAAAATTTATCTATTGATCATAAATAAATTGAAAGTGAATTGTTAAATATCAAAGTAAAGAAAGAAGTGAATGTTTCCCCCTTAAGAGAATTTATTCAAGAATGGTTAAACAAGGATATACCAAGATTTCCAAATTTCCAACGGAAGCAGTTACAACCGGCCACATAACCACAACGAGAAAAGATATAAAGGGTGCATCAACAAGAAAATGAAAGAGAGAGATTCCATCACAATAAGTCCATATTGATTACATACATTCTTCCTTATCATATTTCATATAGTTATATTTATTGTTTCATTGAAAAAGTATAACTAAATTCTGATAACTTCCTCCTTGTCTTCTTTCCATATCCTGTTGCTCGTGCTCCATTCCATATTCTTATCTTAATCATATTTATTGTAAATATTTGTATGGGCCACAGGATCCCCAATCCCAATCCATTAATGGACAAACTCCTTTAAATTTCAAGTATTGTAACAAACATTATCATTTTTTAGAAATTCCAGAGAACTAAGTCGTGATCGGTTTCGATTGTATTTTATAACTCTCAGTTATGAGTATAAGATATTTGAAGTCGATCTATCAAAATCTTCTTTTGATCTTAATAAGTAGTACTCTTTCAAATTTCTCTTGTCCCATTGGACCTTTTTCTTTTATTTGAATGTGATCAGAATTTTTATTAAACTGTGATGGATGTGAGGATTTTATTATTTTCTAAATTGTGCAGTGTTTGAGATTCCTGGTCCACTTCTTAGGAATTCTCTATATATGTATTTTATTTTTTCATCATTTTAAATTTTATTGAGCCATAAAGAGTTGGATTCAGACATTTAACACTATCCCATATGATTTTTGATATAAAATATTCAAAGAAAATCATAATCCAAAGAGGAGTACCACCACTTTAAAAATGTGGGGGGGTTCATATTCTCGTGAGGTTGTTGTTTCGGTCTTGACAGATTCAAACATCAACATGAGGTGACAGTGATATGTGTTCGCAGTTGTGTCACACACTTGTGGTTTGGGTTGGGATTTTCCCAAAATACAAACTGTGTGATAACATGGTGTAGAAAAATCACAAGAAACAAAGTATGGAGTGGAGCCAACAAAATATTTGTTGAAAGAGAGCATGAGTAATGGCTTCAAAATAATTTGTATTGTTTACGAATCACTTATTGCTATGGTATGTTTTTTTTATTTGCACAATATTGTATATTATACTATAAAAGCAGATATACTCATTACACTTTATTTCTATGTTTGTAAATGGAACACGAAGATGAAAAACAAAATCAAATCAATCAATAAAACATTCGACCAAATAAACCAAGTACTATATCCCCTAAAAGCGATGAAGAAATGAGGGATGACAAAAGATTGAGCAATGAATGATGATCAATATAATTAAATGTTGTAATTTGTATATTTTGAAATATTTGTCTATGAAAATCAAATAGTTTGTTTAATGTGGACATATTGTTCCAATTGGATTATGACAGGTTACCAAAAATTGTAACAATTACTTATTGACATTTTGATTATTATGGACCTTTATGTTGTTCCATTTTGTATGACAAAGGGTCTCTTATTCATATCTAATAAAAGGGCTTCTTATTTTATTGCATTGTCCGATATCATAAAATATTATGTTGTTGATTAAATATATGGATGATTTACATTGTTACAATGAACATAGGTGTGATCCACTAGTATATTTGTTTAAACGATAAAATACATCATTGCAATTATTATATTCAAACACAATAACTCAAATATAAAAATGAATATAAAAAAATAAAAATTAAAAAAATTAAAACATTTATTTTTTTTACAATTAATTGAAATTTCATCAAAAAGCAAGAAGTTGCATTTGCATAGCTACAACATGGATAAATTCAGCACTAAAACATATCAGTGCATTCTATTCATTTGAATGCAACAGTACAATTCATACATTTTTACACACTAGTACATTTAAATGATTGTTACACATTAGTGCTTTATAAATGCACAATGAATCAATGCTAATAATTGTAATAGGAGCACCAATACTCCTAACGGAAACAACAACACCATCCCTTCAACAATATTGTTACGATTGTCATTATTGTTATCATTATTATTACAAGACTTCACGGTGTGCACTGTGGTATACACACCGATGCATATTTGATCTGAATTTATGCAGGAATGAAACAGAATACACAAATAACCATGAATACAAAGATGCAATGGAAATAACACTTCATTTCATTAATATCAAAGAACTGAAACTTGTTTACAGACATAATGGAAATAAACTAGCTAGGGCGTTGGTAGCTTATCTATGAGAAGAGATGTGGCGGCTACATGCCTCTGAAATCTGTGTTCCAATGAGGCTCGAAGACCTATATATTATTGAGAAACAATGGAAACCCTAAACATCCAAAAACCTAACCCTAGGAGATGAAACACCAGAATATGAACCCCTTCGGGGTAAATTGGTACATCAATTTCCCAGGGTCGTAACTTTGGCATACTATCTCCATTTTACACACATGATACATCGTTAGAAAGATCTATCTGAAGAATTCACTGCTGACAAAAAATATTGAGTCCAAAAAAATCTCATATTTGTCGGATGTTTGATGCCCAAAAAACGTCGTTAGGGCCTCAAAATGACTCTGGAAGTTCAGGACCCGAAAAACTGCCAAAAATAGTAAATTGTGCTATAATTAAGGAAATTGAAAAACTGGAAGAAACAATGGTGGGGGTCCAAGTGGAATAGGCGAGTGGCCACCAATATCCACCTGGATCATTCCTCCCCCCTTAGGAAGCAATGGTCCCCATTGTGTTGAGTTCCTCCATGAGATGAGGAAACTTCTGTTGAACTTGGTCCTTGGTGAGCCACTTGCCCTGGTGAAGGAGTTGGCCTGCTTTGACAACTCGATATAGTTGGATCCTCTGCTGGCGGGTGTTCTTGATCTGTGTGTCCATAATCCAATTAGTTGTGGCTTGTTCCATGCAATCTGTATTTAACTCTGTTGGTGTGAGTTGTTCTGCCATGTTGTATGTGTCCAGTAGAGGTGGAAAGTAGGGCATAAGGCAGTCCACATTGAACACTAGGTGTAGACCAATGAATGGTGGAATACTGAGCTCGAAGGAATTTTCCCCTACAACCTTGGTGATGGTGTATGGCCCATATCGAAGCAGGAAAATCTTGTGGTGGGGTCCAGTGAGGCGCTCCTTATGCAAATGTAGCCACACTTTGTCGGCCACCTGGAAGTTGTGTTGCACCCGATGTTGATCATGTCACTGCTTTTACTTAGCATTGGATCTGTCCAATATGTCATGAACCTGTTGGTGAATGTGTTGAATGCGCTCAATGAAGTTGTTTGCCTTGACAACTTCAGACTGGACATGAGTTGAATCGGCCTAAGTAGCTGCAAAGGGCATGGCTACGTCAATTGGACATAATGGCTAGAATCCCAAGCCCACATGAAAGGGGTTGTGGTCGGTTGAGTTGTGGAGGGACTGTTTATAGCTATGTTGTACATAGGGGAGGCTCTCATCCCATGTGCGTGGATGATTTGAGTTGTACATGTGAAAAATGTGTACGATCATCCTATCAACAACCTCTGTCTGGCCATCAGTTTGGGGATGGAAAGCTGTGGACTTGGTGAGCTTGGTGTCAGCATTGACCAAAGGCTGGACCAAAATGTATTGAGCAACCTATTGTCCGATATGAGATGATAGACTGTGGGATCACAAAGTCTACCCACACTCGTTCAAAGAAGAGTTTAGCAGTGGCATCTGCTGTGATATTCTTCTTGCAGGCCGCCATAATGGCCATCTTCGAGAATCTGTCGACGACCACGAAAACACAATCGTTGCCATACTTAATAGAAGGAATGCCCGACATGTAATCCATGGAGATGGATTCCCAAGGTCGACTAGGGTAGGCAATAGAGTATAGAGGCCCTGCTTCTTGATGGTAGGTTTGGCAATGGCGCATGCAGTGTAGGATTTGATGTACTTCCCGACATCTTGTCGAAGGTTTGGCTAATAGAAATACTTCTGCAGTACTGCCACTATTTTCTCGACCCCGAAATTCCCAGTGACCCAACTGTAGTGCGCTTCCCAAATCATCTTCGCACGCTCACTTGAAGGAACATAAAGGTGTCCCAGGTGACATAGTAGTGCATCCTGGAGGTGAAAATTTGGAACTCGGTTACCCTCCAAGAGAGTATTGTATGTGTGGCCAAATTATGGATCGCTCTTGTAGAGAAGTGGCCAATCAGAAGTATCGTGCCCACAAGAGTTGAGCACGGTGGTTATCGCCACGATCGGTGGTCGGCTAAGGCAGTCTGCAACATATTGGTGCTTCCCTTCTTGTACTTGATGTTCAAATGAAACTGTTGCAGATATGTGGACCACTTCTGATGGCGATCGTTCTGCAACTTCCCTTGGGTCTGTTTGAACTACAGGGGTCGGTGGTCTGTGTGGATGATCGTTTCCTTCCCCAAAATGTAATTCTTCCATTGTCGACAAGCCTGCACAATGGAATACATTTCTTTGTCATAAGTGGGATACTTTCAGACTGTGTCAGATAGTGTCTCACTATGATATGTCGTTGGATGCCTCTGTTGAGTAAGAACTACCCCAATAGCATAGTCGGAGGCATCTGTCTCGATCTCAAATGGTTGTTGCAATTCTGGTAATGTGAGCATTGGGGAAAAACAAAGGCAATGTTTCAATTCTATGAAGGCCTTCTGTTGAGATTCCGACCAAAATAACTGTGCTTTCGCTCTTCCCTTGGTGACTTGACTCAAGGGCCAAGTGATATGAGAGAATCCCAACATGAACCTGCGGTAGAAATTAGCAAGACCCAGAAAGATGCAAAGCTCTGTTAGAGTGGTCGGGGCTGGCCAATATCGGATGACTTGGATCTTGGTTGGATCCACATGCACCCCACGCTCATCAATAATGTATCCGAGATACTGAACCTGGGTCATGCCAAAAGTGCACTTCTCCAAATTGGCACACAACTTGTGTTTCTGCAGTGTTTGGAGGACCTGTCGAATGTGGTGGAGGTGCTCTTCCCAAGTCTAGCTAAAGATCAGGATGTCATCCAAGTACACTACCACAAATGAGTTGATTAATAGTCGCAATATGTCACCCATCAACCTCATGAAGGTTGCGGGAGCATTCGTTAACCTGAAAGGCATGACCAGCCATTCGAAAAGGCCATCCTTGGCTTTGAAGGCAGTCTTCCACACATCAGACGGTTCGATTGGTACCTGGTGATACCCGGACTTCAAGTTGATCTTGCCGAAATATTTTGCCCCTTTGAGTTGGTCCAGAAGGTCATCAATCCATGGGATCGGGTACCTATTTCAAACAATGATCTTGTTCAGTGCCTGATAGTCAATACAGAGTCTCCAAGTCCCATCCTTCTTCTACACCAACATGATCGGGCTCCCACAAGGTGATGAAATTGGTCGGATGTGACCTTTCTGCAGCAACTCCTGGATCTGTCTCTTGATTTCATTGTTCTCCAGAACAGATCGCCAATAGATTGGTCCATTGGGCAGCAACGCACCTGGGTTTAGATCGATGGGGTGTTTGACATGACAGTGCAGAGGCACCCCTGCGAGCGAGGTGAAGATGTCTCGGTACTCCTCCATGACCTTGTCCATTTGTTGTTGTCGTGTGGAGGATCCTTGTCTGGAGGTCGTGGCCACAATATTCTTCTTTCCCTAAGGGCGAATCATTAGGAAAACAAATTTCTCGGTTTTGGAAATGATCTTACTGCATTGTTTTGCAGTAACCAAAGAGATAGCAATAGGCGGTGGTACCTCTGGTATCCTGTACAACTTATTTCCCAAGGTAACAATAACAACACGAGGCCATAACTCATACACAGCATGTCGCTTCCACAAGTATGGTTGGCCTAATAATACATCACAAACATCAAGAGGAGAAATGTCACATAATACCTCATCAATGAAGGGCTTGATGTTGTAGGGAATGCGACACTGTTGTCTAACGCGGAGATCCCGTCCTTGGTGAAGCCACCCAATGGTGTAACGCTGTGGATGTGTTGTGGTCAGAAATCCCAACCGCTTCACGACCTCTGTTGAAATGAGGTTCTTTTGGCTCCCACTGTCGACAATGAACTGTAGCAGGGAACCCTTTACCCACATCTGGGAGTGGAAGAGACACTCCCCTCCTCTGGATCTTTCGGTTCTTCCTTTTGGATCTTCGTGGTGGCAACTATGGCATTGGGCTCCGCATCGATAATCTGCTTCCCTATGTCATTCCCCTTCTCGGGTTTTGATTCAATGTCGGAGCATGCATCTAATTCAAAAGCCCTCATCTCGTCCACCAGTGATTGTTTGGCCCGACACTCACTTGTGTTGTGAGTGGAGCTCTTATGGAACTCACACCACTTTCCTGTGTCCTTCTTTGGCTTCGCGGTGTCGTTCTTTGCTTGTGGCTTTTGTAGGTTGTCTTGAGCCGCCATGCCTTGTCTTTGTCCTTTGTTCTGCAGTTTGGGGGCACCTTTCGCTTGCTTTTGATTCACAGATCCAAAGTCTTGCTTCTCCTGTTTGAATTTCTGCTCAATCTTGGCAGCATACCGGTATGTCGCACCAAGCGAGGAGATGTCAAGGAACTCCATTTCCTCTTGAATGTATCTGTGCAGACAACTGTGGTACTTCAACACCAAATGTTTCTCTGAATATTTGATACCCAACTTTGTGCGTAGGGTATGGAACATATTTGTCAGCTCATGCACATCTTGATCCCTTTGTTGCCACAGCGTAGTCCATTATATGTACTTGTGCTCATAGCTTCCCACAGGATAATATTGTTCCTTGATGGCGTCTTGGAAAGAATTCCAAGTGTGTACGACCGAGAATAGAGAGGGTTCCTCCTTGTCCTTTTTCTCACAGTAGGTTTTCCACCAATCCTTGACATGGGGGCGGCTTTGAGTAGTGAAAAAATAATCTTCTCCCGGTCAGAAAAGTCATGAACCTGTTGGATAAATTTCTATTTTCGACACAATAGTTCAATGGGAATTAACTAACTAGTTCTATTTTAGAATTTCTATATTTACCATCACTATTATGCATGCATGCATTCCTAAGAAAAGCTAACTGCTTGACTGATTTTCTTAATTATGGAATGCTTTGCCCTATATATGAGTGTATTCCACTCATTCATTGTATCATATTGATCATGATCTATGTATCAATCATCAGCTCATTGGAGTAGTGTGAATATATTTTCTCATTCTTTCATATTGAATCTCTCTTCATCTCTTGATAAGTTTCATTTGTGCATGCTTTAGCTATATCTCCTATGTAGGTTTCCATGAAACACTGACATGGTATTAGAGCTATGTTGCTTGGAGTAAGCCAAACAAGTCAAAGAATAAGGAAAATTGGGGTTTCGGCGAGCTAAATCTGTGGTCTTAACTTTTACCAATTATTCCTCCCAAAATATTATGTTTTGGAGGAAACAACCCTTCATTAAAGTAAATCGACCCATTTTGGAAGTGGGTTTTCAACCGTTTGGCGCGATTCTTCACCATTTGCTCAGAAAGTAAGCCGCAAGATAGCCTCCTGAAACTGATACGAATATGTGGTCGTACCTTTCTACATTCATTGCTCCCAAAATATTACGTTTTGGAGGAAACAACCCACGTGGAAAATAAATCGGCCCATTTTGGAAGTGGGTTTTCAACCGTTTGGCGAGATTCCTCACCGTTTTCTTAGAAAGTAAGTTGCAAGATCATCTCTTGAAATTGATACTAATTTTCACTTAAAGTGTCCTTTCTGCAGTGATTTCTTAATTTTTCACTTGCAGATTGAGAGTAAATTTTTAGGGGTTATTAGAAACAGTGGGAGAGATGGATATGACAACTATTATACAGTCAAACTTGGTGGTAATCCTCACAGCATACAATTATTTTGATTGGAAGCCCAAGGC
>ML834439.1:0-25147 GCA_009831015.1 Picea engelmannii
GTTATACATATTGGAATGATCAATTTACAGCTTAAATCCTAAATTATTGGTCCTTAGCCAACTGTGGGTGTGCAGTTTAATATAACAAACTTTAAATATTTGACATTTTGGTTTTACAATGCAATTCTTGTATTTTATGCACACCGGGTAGGCTTATGTCTGAAAATGCCAATATAAGTTTATATATAGTTGTGAAATCACAAACTACAACTTATGCAAGATGAGCCACCAAAGTTGGCACAAATTTGAAACTAGGATATGCATTTGAGGCAGAGGTTGTTTTCTCTTCAAATTTACATGAAATCCCAATTCTAGGTGCATGAAAGCAACATCTCATGTTCTCCAATTGAACTTTAGATGTGTAGGTAAATTTACCATTTATATAGCTCCATCTTAAAACTTATAAAACCACTTTTGGAGCTACAAAGAAGTTTACGTGTGCATTTTCGTTTAATCACTTAGTACAATTTATACCTTGCAAATTACAAGGCAAACTTTGTCTCTGTTGCACAACCACACTTTTTAAACTTGGAATTGCAAAATAAACAACATGAGTAGGTCTATTATGATAAACCACATCCCCAACAACTTTCACAACTCAAATCCAAGGTATGGTACAACATCGGGTTACTTTTTACTAACAATTTTTGCATTTCCAGGGTTTTATTGTGCATGTCTTGCCTATTTTTTCATATAAGAGTTTTTTATGACTCTTAATGCAAAACCGAACTTGGTTTATCTACTAACCCACCATCCTATGATTCATCAAAATGCCATGAATCTTTGTGCATAGAAATCATCCTTTTTGGAGTGTAAATGCACTACTAATTGTACAAACAGGTTATACATATTGGAATGATCAATTTACAATTTAAGTCCTAAATTATTGATCCTTAGCCAACTTTGGGTGTGCAACTTAATATAGCCAACTTTAACAGTTTGGGACTTTGGTTTTACAATGCAATTTTTATTCTTTAGGCACACCAGGTAGGTTTATGTCTCAAAATGCCAATATAAGTTTATAGACAACTGTGAAATCAAAAACTACAACTTATGCAAGATGAACCACCAAAGTTGGCTCAAATTTGAGACTAGGGCATGCATTTGAGGCTGAGGCAATTTTCCCTTCAAATTTACATGAAATCCCAATTCTAGGTGCATGAAAGCAACCTCTCATGTTCTTCAATTGAACTTTAGATGCATAGATACATTTACCATTTATGTAACTCCATCTTAAAACTTATAAAACAAATATTGGAGCTATAGGGAAGCTTCAGCGTGCGTTTTCATTTAGTCACTTAGTACAGTCTATACCTTGCAAATTATGAGGAAAAATTTGCCTCTTTTGTACAACCTCCCTTTTTAAACTTGTAATTGCAAAATAAACAACATGACCAGGTCTACTATGATAAACCACACAACTTGCACAACTCAAATCTAAGGTATAATACAACACTGGGAAGGTTTGGGCACAAATAATAGAGTAAAACTCTATGCCATCTGGATCCTAATTAAGGTTGCAGTGGACATGTAGGTTAAGAGGCCATAGGTCTTTAGTGACTCCAAACTTCTGGTGGACTGGGAAATTGGTAAAAGTAACATTTCTAACGTGGAGTTGGGGCCTATTTTCAATAGGATTATGGAAAAGAAAATAGTTTTTGAAGAGGTGTCATTCCCTCGTCTCTATCGAGAATTCAACCACAAAGCTAATCAATTATCAAAGGAAGCACTTATTTTGAAGGAATGTTTTTTGCTTGTTCATGAGATTAAGGATCATACTGCTACAAATTTGATACTCTTACATCTTTTTTTATGAATGGATTTTTGGTGAAGCACTAATTTTGGAGGAAGTTTTTTTGCTTGTTCATGAGATTAAGGACCATACTGCTACAAATTTGATACTCTTACATATTTTTTTATGAATGGATTTTTGGTCTTGTTTTAATTTTTGTTTATGTAAAGTTAGAGAGAGTTTGCCTCCTGTTTTTGTCTCAACATCAATATGAAGGTGTGGAACTATTTGTTTAAACAATGACCTGTATAAGGATGATTGTAAGAGTCAAAGTCATAAGCATAGGCTATAGTCTTATATGATAGAGGCATTCTATAAAGGAAACGATTGCTAACATTAAAAGTATGAGGGATCTTGTCAATGTGTATGTCATTTCCACTAGAAATATCAATACAATGGTTTTTGTCTCATAAAAAAACTTGAAATATAAATATTTCTTGTAGGTAGATTCAAACATTATTAAAGAGATGGATTAAATATCACTTAAAGATTGCATATAATCACTAAATATCACAACAAGCATCACATATAAGACAAGTATGAGTCAAAAACATTATTGATCTTCCATTGATTCCTCATAAATATAGAAGGATCTTTACACGACAGACATCACATATACAATCTCCATTACAAAACTGGGCAAACTAGAACACAGATTCTACAACATTCTTCTCTAAGAAGATTCCTCCTGAGGAATCTCTAACAAGCCTCTCCTTTTATATCTCTCTACTTACAACCTTATATATTATGTTCCCCATGGGGACCACTATGACCCACAGGTCGCTTACATAAATGGATCATAACTAACTTTACATGTATTCACAGGTCCTCAAGCTAGTTGTTACAACTTTGAGGCGATGCTTAGTACTTGAAGAACACTCGTCCTTGTTGTAGCCAGTGGTCCATAGAAATCGATACTCGAAAGGGTGTTTTATCGAGTCATCAACTTCACACTGTGGGGGGGCACTGAAGAAACTTACAGTGCTAATGGGTTCCAAAATTGGCAGTTCACCGAAGGGTCTAATGGAATATACAGAATGAGGTATGGATATGGAGGGTGCACCACTAAGTGGGAAGAGAGCAGGGGAAGCATTGGGGACAAGCTCGAGGCATAATATTATGGTGGGGATGGACATGATTGATACCAAAAAGGTACATGTTTACCAATTTTTATGGTCTTGTTTCTAAAAAACTATCGCAGTATCTTATACCTGGTTCAAACACCTTCAACGTCCATTTGGCCCAACCAACCCGAACATATTCCTTCTGGAAAACTACTTTGTCTCTTGTCTCCTTGTATTGTCGCATTCCCTTGAAAATGTTGACATCATCCATTCCTCCCCTCGAGATGTGCTCCATTTTCTTTGGTCCTCCATTGTTGCTGGAGACTCTCCCTTTCTTTGTCTTGTGGCCTCCTGGACTATCGACGTTGATGCAGAGTGCTTCTTCTTGACTGGTGGAACCATCCGCATATAGGTGCAGTACTGTGACCTCTGATCCGACTACTTGAATCCTTCCCAAGTTTCCCCCATGGTGGCATAGTTTAAACATTCTACATTTAATTGGCATTTTCACCGGAATCTGGTGATCTGAATCTAGGAAAAATCACAATTTTATGTTGTTTAACTTGCATTTTTGAATGCAAAAATGGATTCAGTGTCCTGAGAAACCCCTGGGGCACTCAGAGTACACAAACTTAAACACTCAATGGGATACTTATTATGTCATGGACTATTGTCCCTTTGTTATACAAAGGGTAAATCTGGGGCATGGCAGTGTTTGTCAGGACCAACCATCATATGACTCCAGAGGTCACATTAACAAACATCTAACTTGAAATTCTCTCATAGCCTATCTGGCGGCACAAATGATCTAGGTCAAGTACTGTCCAACCTACCCACATCATGCAAATTTCTAATTTGTAATATGTTCATCTGTTAATCCTTGTACTTACCAATCATATATCTTTTCCATTCACATTTAATTGTCGTATGGAGGTAGAGTGGGCATAATTAGCCTCCGTCGGACATTTTTAGCCCCCATAGTAGGCATAATTGACATCTCGATCGAGACAACGCGAGCATAATTAGCCCGCACTAGACATTTTTATCCCTCATAACAGGCATAATTGACATCTTGATCGAGACAATGCAGGCATAATAATCCCATGACAAACATTTTGATCTCCCTAGATGGAATAATTAAGGCCCAATTAGGTGCCAAACGCACCCATGAGAAAAAACTTTGCTGACATGGCAATGCCACATAGGTGCCACATAGTCAAGCCATGGGGCAATGGTGGGTCACAATGGTGATGTCATCGATCTTCAAAACCATCGAATACGATTTAGATGTCTGAAGAATACTAAACTACGTCATAGATCCAATGACCGTCGGGGGACCAAGAAAAAAATAACAAAATTTTGAGAATTAGTGGGTAATATCCAAAGGTAAGGTGGATTTTGTCTGTAACATTGAAACACCTCGTCAGTATTCAACACCATATGTAGTAGTGCTTGCATTTATAGCCGAAACTCACCAATTTGAATGGCCGATAGTCATATTGCTTATGGAGTTGATTAGTTGGTAATTGCTTGTAACCTCCAGTCTTGTTGATTATGCTTCAATCTTGTCACCAAAATCGTATCTTGAATTGACACTACAGAATTATAGTCAAGACTATCTCCTTCTTATGATGATGAAATCATATTGATACAGGTAGGGTAGGAAATGATTCTCAATATGGAAATATCATTGTTCAATCATTCTCTTATGCTCATGAAATCACATCTTCTTTATGTTCATTGTCATGAATTGTCAATTGGAGATACGAGCTCATTTTAATGAGTGTAATTTATATGGTGTAAGGATATTCAATAAGATTTTAAAGCCCTCGAATTAGTCTATGCCTGAAATAGGTGTAATCGCCATTCCTGACATTAGACTATGCTATCAAAGTTGAAAGAGTATATGTCTCAATAGAGCAATGCTACATTATTGAGCTTATCCCAACAATATTATACATTGGCTCAATGTTGCTTACAAACAAACTTCAACCTGTAAAAATCCCAATTCATATATTGAAACAATAGATTGAAGGAGATCGTATAAGAAGACTTTATCTCGTACATATGAAAACTCTATATGAAAAAAATCTAGTTGGAAGAATGCGGTGACGATCCTTGTACAATGTGTTTCACAATTTTACTATCAATATGAGTGGTGAATGTTCCAGACAATTACAAACCCTATCCTCGTTTTGGATATCCTTCAAATTTTTCCAGAGTCTACTATGAAAATCATACCCCTCTTTTATTCATCAGTTTAATCATTCAATAACTTTCAAAGTTGAATGCTTCATGGTGTGTTGAGTCCATAAGGTTCTTATTTGATTATTTGCTTCATTTGCCCATTTCTTTCAATGATTGATGATGCTTAATTGAGTGGCTTTATTTCCTTTAATTCGCACGTCAGGTTTGTTTGTCTTTGATTGCATGAGATTGTGGAAGGATATTGAATGCATCATCTTCACTTAATATGTAGACAACATATATGAAAAGACACTATCATACACAAAAATACATACACATGTAAAAAAAGGTTCCTTCAATCCCCTTAATCTATTTCGGGGTGGTCTAGGACATAACTACAACCAAATAATGATATCTTTATTAAAATATGTGGTATGAAAAACATATCAACCACCTTATTGACTTTGGGATTTTGTCAATTACATCATTCATTTGGGCTTTAAAAGAACTTAGGCATTACAATTGTCTTTTACAAATCAGTCCATGGGATTTTTGAGTGGTAAATATGGGTAATTTTATGAATATTTCAAATCAAGAATGGAAAGAAATGAACACATCAAAGTGTTGGGACATACATTAAATGAAGAGAATAACAGATCTGAGATCAGAGGTGGTGTCTATAGACATTGTAGCACTAAATACTGAGCATGCTCCATGGGAACAAAAAATAGATCTCTCGATGATTGTTGATAGACCGATCAGAGGGTTGTATCTAAATAGGTTTTTCTCACGGACCAAACCAATAATCTCGAGTGGAGTTGGTTGTTGATCCAAAATGGATCCTGGAACCAAAATGGGTCCAGGACGGCCTAAAAATTGAAGTGATCATAATCACTTCAAAACAGACATGTGTAGGCCTCATCGTTACAAACCCAACGCAACTTGAATGGACTCAAACGAACGTTGTATGAGAAAGATATCGTATTCTGTTTGTTTTTCCAAACAGGCAAATTTTTTGCTAACTGTACGGTTCGTACAGTGATGACGTGGCAGCTGACCGTACATTTTGTACGATCGTACAGTGACGGTAAGTACATTGGCATGCTAACTAGGTAGATAGGTGGTCGAATCACATTTAGACATGTGGCATATATGTGGGTGAATGGTATGGTGCCATGTGGTCCAGTCATGGGCTGCCACGTGGCACCCCTTCATTAGTTGTTGGCTGTGGAAAAATGTATGGACTCCACGAGAGTCAAACTCGTGACCTCCAGTCCAGGCAAGTGCTTTGGTAGGGTCAGGCTACCAACCCGCCCTCGATGTTCCTTGTAATCTATAGTTTAAATATATTATTTAAACTTACAAACTTTGTAATTTGGGTGGAGTTAAGGGCTGGGGCCTAGCCCCAGCCCTGGCGCATACGACCTTACCATGTGACTACACCACATGACATACCTTTTGGGCGCGGTATATGGGGATAGCACTCGGTCGGTCAGGCCAGCTCACCGACCAAGGTGTGTGACCAGGACCTAAATATCGGGAGCTATACCACATTTAGAGCGCGTGGAAGCATAGAGCCAGGGCCATATGGCCACACCTGCGACCAAGGGCTGGGAGATAAGGGCTAAGGACCAGTGCCAGTCAACCCATGGCCACATGGAGGGTGCCCATATGACCAAGATCCCAAACAGAGGGGGTTGCACCCTTATTTTATCCAAAAATGGGTTTTCAACTATATTATAAGATTTTTAATGGATTTTAAGCCAGTTTTGGATGGATTTTGGCCATTATTGGAGGATCTGGAGCTCTTTCTTAGGCTAGATCTTGGGGAGAAGTTGGGAGTTTGTTGCCAACTTCAAAAATATATAAACAAGAGGTTCTTGGAAGCCTTAGAGAGGTTCAGAACAAGAGAATTTCTGAAGAAATGTAAAGCCTAATCCATTTTTATGCAGGGAAGCCATTGAGAAGAGAAACTTTATGGGCCATTTCCGGGAGCTTCGTTCATTCGTTTTCAGTGTCGTCAGTTGAATTGGGTTCTTGAGATCTAGAAAAACACAGCTAGATCATTTTGTAATCAATTTGTCACTTTTATGATGTACTTTTGAATCTTTAAAGAGAAATAAGAAAGCCTCACCCACTGAGACAAAGACCCGAAGACATAGGCGAGATTGCCGAACTCCGTTATCAACTTTTGTTGTTATGGTTTGATGTTTCTTTGTTCTTATTTCCATATCTATATATCTTATTATGGCTACCATGTTACATCATCAATTCTTCCTCTTTCATCAAATTCCTAAATTGTTATTTAACTCATGTTTTAAAACTCAACCATAGTCTTTAAAAGATCTTTTCAGATGAAGTGGTATCATATCTAATTGACGGTTGGTTTTTGAGTTTGCATGATTACCAGGGAAAAGATGAATCATGGTGAAGGCGATCCTGTTGAAGAGAATCCTGAGATTGGATCGAGAAAGAGAACTTCTCAAAGTGAGAAGATGGCATCGAAAGAGGGACTTTCTCATGAAGAGAAAGAGTTTCGAAAGACTTTCTTCGCCATGTCGGAGATGGTGAAGGTTCTATATGATGATTACTTGGAATGAAAGAAACCGATTCTAGGTGAATATTCAAAGGTCAAAAGTGAAGAAGGAGAGGATCCTCCTAAAACTCCTTCTTCTCCATCAACTTCTTCTTCTTCTTCAAGTTCAAGTTCCAAGTCCACTGCCAGAAAACATTCCCATAAACATAAACAAGAAATGACTTTACTTAAGCTTGATGTGAAATTTGAATTACCTATGTATGATGGTGAAGTCACTATAGAGAGACTTGATAAATGGGTCAAACAGATGGAAGTTTATTTCAGTGTGCAACAAATCAAGGATGAGGCAACTCAAATCAAATTGGCATCGCTTCAACTTGTAGGCACAACACTCATCTGGTGGCAAAGCAAGTTGCAAAATGGCACGCAACAAGTGGGTAATGTATTTCCATCATGGCAAGTTTTTATTTCTGCACTTAGAAAACAATTGTATCATTTGGGTTATAAAGAGAAATCTTTAATTGAATGGTAGAGTCTTAAACTAAGAAAGGGACAAACAATGCAAGAATACACAAATGAATTTCGTAATATGGCATTAATGTTAGACATTCCATTACATACCCAAGAAACTCTTATGAAGTATATATGAGGTTTACCTACACATATTCGTAACACTGTATTTATGTGTGTACCTAGTAATCTTGATGAGGTTTATGTTCAAGAAACATACATTGAGGTAGGGAAAACAAGAGTTGGTGTATCAGGGGAATCGTCTTCGAGAAAAGAGGAAAAAAGGAAGTGGAATGGCAAGAAGGAATAGTGGCAAGAAAGGAAGAGAATCTCTCTGCAAGAATTGCAAGAAAGAAGGGCATGATGATGACCATTGTTGGAAATTGCATCCCGAGAAGAGACCGAAATGGTTCAAAGAAAGGAAAGGGAGGCAAACAGTTACAACAACAACACGACCAACAAACTTGGGATCGGATTCAGGTGATGAGTCTAAAATCTCAGCGGTTGGTTTGGCAGGTAAAATTGGTGATGGAATTGATTCTAGAAGTAGATTGTTTCACATCGGGGTCGTAATGAGGCATACTAAGGTCGACACATTGATAGATAGTGGATCTCAATATAACTTGATTTCAAAGGAAGTGGTTAAACAATTGGGATTAAACACTCAGATGCATCATAAGCCTTACTCACTTAAATGGATAAGCAACAACCATAAATTGCATATAACAAAGCAATGCACATTAAAGTTTGCAATTTCATCTAAGTTTGTGGATGAGGTAACATGTGATGTGGTGCCACTAAATGAATGTGGAATGGTCTTAGGCAGTCCTTATTTGTATGATTGCAAAGAAATATTCTACACGGAACATAATCAATATCATTTAATCAAACTAGGCAAGGAATATGTCGTACAAACTCATCACTTAAAAACAAATCAATCTCTTCAAACAATGGAACAATTAAGAAAGGTATCTCATTCAAGAAACACACCTATAATTGTGCCAAAAGAAGTAATTGATCTTAAGCATGAACATGAGATAATTGTAGAATGGAAGTTCAATCATACTATGCTTCAAGATAAGCTAATGTCGTGCAAGTACCACAAACATATTAGCTCATCTGCAGTCATATTTCTGATGTTATCATTAGTAATGTTGTCAACATGGATGATAGTGGATTCAGTAAGATGTGACAGAGTACAAGTGGCTAACAATATGTCGTCAGTTATCATGGTTTTTTTACAATTGATCTTGATGAGACATGTGCATAGGACATAGTTTAAAGACAGAGAACATGTGGGATGGCCTATCCCGCACTTGATGACTGGTTAGTATCCTTTTGGAGGACCAAAAGGTCTTAGTGGGGAGGTGTCATCCAAAATGGATCCCGTAACCAAAATGGGTCCAGAAAGGCCTAAAAATCAAAGTGCTTAGAATCTCTTCAAAATAGACTTGTGCGTAGGCCTCGTCGTTACGAACCAAACGCAACTTGAACGGGCTCAAACAAACGTCGTATGAGCAAGATATCATGTTCTGTTCATTTTGCCAAACAAGAAAAAAATTTGTTGACTGTACAATCTATACAGTGATGATGTGGAAGCTGACAGTATTGTCTGTACACCCATACAATGACGTGGCAAGTACATTGGCATGTTGACTGGGTAGACAGGTGGTCAAATCACATTTGGACACATGGCATATATGTGGGCGAATGGTATGGTGCCACATGGCCCAATCATGGGCTGCCACATGGCATCCCTTCATTGGTTGTTGGCTGTGGAAAAATTTATGGACTCCATGGGAGTCAAACCTGTGACCTCCGGTCCAGGAGAATGCTTTGGCAAGGCCCGGCTACCAGCCCGCCCTTGGTGTTCCTTGTAATCTATAGTTTAAATATATTATTTAAACTTGCAAACTTTGTAATTTGGGCGGATTTAAGGGCTGGGGACTAGCCCCAGCCCCGACGCATACGAACTTACCATGTGACTACACCACACGACATACCTTTTGGGTGTGGTCCAGCTAGCCCCGACGCATTCGCATACGACCGTTACATATGCCCACTCTTCAACCTTTCACGTGGATATACGGGGATAGCGGCCGGTCGGTCGAGCTAGCTGTCAACCAGGGCACATGACCAGGACTTGAAGACCGGGACCTATACCACATTCAGAGCACATGGAAGCATAAATTCGGGGCCATATGGCCACACCTGCAACCAAGGGTCGAGAGTTAAGGGCTAAGGACCGACGCTAGCCATCCCAGGGCCACATTGAGGGCGCCCATATGACCAGGAGCCCAGACAGAGGGGGATGCACCCTTATTTTAGCCAAAAATGGGTTTTCAACTATATTATAAGACTTTTAATGGATTTTAAGCTAGTTTTGGATGGATTTTGGCCATTATTGGAGGATCTCAAGCTCTTTTTGAGGCCATATCTTGGGGGGAAGTTGGGATTTTGTTGCCAACTTCAAGCCTATATAAACCAAAGGTTCTTGGAAGCCTTAGCGAGGTTCAAAACAGGATAATTGATGAATAATTATAAAGCCTAAGCCGTTTTTATGTAGGGAAGCCATTGAGGAGAGCAACTTTGTGGGCCATTTTCAGGAGCTTCGTTCATCCGTTTTCAATGTCGTCAATTGATTTGGGTTCTTGATATCTAGTAGAACACAACTAGATAATTTTGTAATCCATTTGGCACTTTTATGATGTACTTTTGAAGCTTTGAATATAAATGAGAAAGCCTCACCCACTAAGACAAAGTCCCAGAGATGTAGGCGAGATTGACGAACTCTGTTATCAAATTTTGCTAATTCTTTGTGCTTATTTCTAGATCTATATATCTTATTATGGTTGCTATGTTACGTCATTAATTCTTCCTCTTTCATCAAATTCCTAAATGGTTATTTAACTCATGTTTTAAAACTCAACCATAGCCTTTAAAAGATTTTTTCGGATCAGTTGCACCTATCCATAAAACACAGATTTGGGATCCTAAGTGGACATGGTCAACCAACAGTTTAGTTGGTCATTGACCCAAAGTATTGGTCGACCCAGTCAACTGACAAGGTGAGATTTACTATGGAACTGCATGTTCCAACACCCTCCCATAAACTCAACTTGGAGGAAAACAAATTCTGCAACATTCCCCACTAAATTTGTTATGAATGAAAAAGTTTATCACAAAATGATACAACAACACTCCTGAGGAAGTTTGATCACCATCAACACAAATCAAGGAAAAAAAGGCAGTTATCTATTGCAAACTGGTTGCAAAATTTGTTGTCCAAACATGATCTCAGTCGGTCAGTCGACTAAACAACAAGACAAGACCAACTAGACGATCAGTCAACTAGAGAAGAATGAACCAATATAATCAATCTCTCTCAATTCAACAATCTCTGTGAAGCTAGACAATATCAATATCCAAATAGTCTTTGTAGCATGTACAATAAGTAAAAGTACACTCCCAACAACACAGTCAAACATGGTTCGGTTGATCTCAGCAAATCCAAGCACATCAGTTGGGTTTACATCAAAAACTTCAATTACTCCCTTCTTAAACATAACTAAGGGATCAAAGTATCAAAAAAAATTCTTCGTCGAAACATCAATCAATAGACAATATCTAATCGAAACATAGTCGAAAAAATTCTGGTCGACTATCATCTCTGGTTGAGTCTCATTCGACCAATATCCTAGTTGAACTACAATCAATTGTCAAATCAGGTCAATCTTGCGGTCAACCAATGCAAATAAAACAATAATTAAGAGGAATGATGTACGACTGTACAACCGACGAAACACAACAATAGGAACTCATAAAACATCTGTTCAAATGCACCCATAACCACTCATCAATCCAACCACAGTCTACCATGGTAGTAGGTACTGATCCAAAGTTATGTCTTTCATGTCTCTTCTACAAAGATCTGAAAGCATGATTTCCATTCTTACGATTTTTATGGTGAGGATGACGATAAGGAACATAGTTTTGTGTTGGTTTATTAAGAGATGTAGGCTCAGGGCCTGGTGTACTCTCAGGAGTAGAACAACCCGGTATACTAGCAGTAGTGTCATCAATAATAATATCCCCAAATTTTGGCATGTTAGGAACAACCATCTCATCAATCAATTCAATAGATTGCTCTGCTAGAAAATCAGTTTGAACTCCACCTTCAACGAACAAAACTTCTTTGTTTGCAACAAGGGAAGGTGTAGGAAAGGAGGCAACAACAACATCATATCAAAGACCTATTCTTGGAGACTTTATCTTAGGCGTAATAGGAGCAATAATACCATGTCCATTCTTCCCAATTCCTCCTCCTGTATATCCCATCTTGTTGAGAAATCGAGATGCTATACATGTAGTGTGTTTCTCAAAACTAGGAGAAACAACACATTACTTACAAGGATCATTAAAGTGATCTAGGTGAATATCGGTGGCCACCCACCTATTCCGCTAGCTCAAAGAACAATTTTCCATTTTGGCAGTTTTTACAGTTTTTCAAGTCCCAAACTTCCGGGGTCGTTTTGAGGCCTTAAACGATCTTTTTTTGTATTTTTTGAGGGCCAAGGATTTAATAGTTCATGCCTTCACCCTTGACGAAATTTTTACTCCTCGTCTATACTTTTTCGACGAGGTATCAAACGCCCCAAACATAGATAGTATGCAAAAATTATGCCCTCGGGAAATTGATGTATCAACTACCCCCATTGAGGCCCATAAACCTTTTGTCGTTTCATCTCTCGGGGTTAGGGTTTTGGATGTTTATGGTTTCCACATTTATGCTTTATGTTAAAAATTCCTTTAGAGCCTCATTGTAATCAATTTGTTGTGAATGATTGTAGTTGACACATCTCTCTTTGAAGATAAGTTACCACCATTCTAGCTAGCTTGTGTGCTTTGCATTTTATAGTTTATGTATTCCAGACAGTCATTAATAGAATCAGAGTTTTACTATATTAATGTGTTCCTTGCCACATTTATGTGTATCTCCTTACTATATCTCTGTTGTATTTCTTCCTTCATGTCATTCTCAAAATAATCCGGTTGATTTGTATTAGAGCAGTTTGCCCCTTGTTTTTCTTAGTGCATGTCCTCGACAAGGTCAAGGTATAGGGAGTTAGGTCTCAAGCTTGTTTCTATTAAGGACAATTTCTCTCGCCTGCCCAAGAAACCTCCCATGGTGGAATAAAAGAGGGACAATGAAGTGGGAGATCCTATCAAATTGTTGGTCGAGGAATCCCTCACACAACAGAGGAACGAGATGATGGATAATTTTTCCATGATTCTTCGACGACTGCCAAAATGAATCGAGGCACCTTCAATCAACAATCACTTAATTGGTGAAACTCCCTTTAAGGTACAATTTAACTTTGACATTCCTTTATTTGAAGGCCAAATAGATGCCGACACTTTGGAAAAATGGTTAAGTCTGTTAGAGGGTTATTTCTCTGTCCAAAATTTTTCCAACAGTGAAAAAATCACTTTCGTGCTCCTTAAGGCCCTTCCCCATGTCAAAGATTGGTGGGAGACTTACTATGAGAAACATATCAAGGATGAGTCTACAATTTTTGGGCTAGGACCCACTTGAGTGGCTTTTTTTTATGCCCTCAAGGAACAATATTACCATGTTAAACTATGATGACCACTACATGAGATTTGCGTCAAGAGAGAGGCCAAACAGTGTCAGAGTTCACAAATACCTTCGATACCTCGTGCACCAAGCTGGGTATCAAAGATTTTGAGTGACATACAGTTCTAAAATATTGCGTGGCTCTACATATGTACATCTAAATCGAAATGGAGTTTCTAGACATCTTGTCATTGGGAGCTGCTTATCAATATGTTGTCAAAATAGAGCAACAATTTAAGCAACCGAACAAACGGGAGTTCGGGTCTGCAAATCTGAAACAACTGAAGTATGGTAAGGGTGTCCCTGACTCCTAGGGAAAAGGATAAAGCAAGGATGGCCAATCCCAAGAAATCCAGTCCAAGCCACCAACAAATAAGGTTAATGGAAAGTCAAAGAAGGACACTAGAAAGTGGTGCGAGTTCCATAAAATCCCTTGGCACAATATTGATGAATGTATCTCCAAAAAATCATTGTTGGTTGAAACAAAATCCCCAAGGTTAGATGCTGACTCAAAGTCTGATTCACAACCGGAAAAGGAAAAACATATCATTAATGCAGAACCTAGTGTCACTATCACTACCACAAAATTCCATCCAAAGGAAACAAAGGATCCCAAAGAAAGGGAGAGCCTCTTCCACTCACACATGTAGGTGAAGGGGACCCCAATCCATTTCATTGTTGACATTTGTAGATAGAAGAACCTAATCTCAGTAGAGGTCATCAATAGGTTGAACATGACAACGACAAAGTATCTTCAACCATACACCATCGATTGGCTCAACGAAATATGGGACATCCGTGTCAACCAACAATGCCGTCTGCACTATGGCATCAAACCCTCCAAAGATGAGGTATTCTGTGATGTTTCCCCCCTTGAATTTTGTGATGATTTTTTAGGACAACCATATATGTGGAAGCATCATGTTGTTTATTAATCTAGGCCCCATAGTGTCATTATTACTTTGGGAGATTAACTCTAGAGGGTACCGAAGGTAGTCCCAACTACTGCAGTCTCTTTGATCTCCGCAAAGAAGTGCAGAAAGGAAGTCTATCAAACAGAGAGATTTTTCCTCTTTATGATTTGGTCAAAAGGTAAAAAGAAGGTCACTGCAACCACTAAAACCTTTGCACAAGGTTTCTCTACACAACAACATCATGTGGAAAAGATAATAGAAGAGCACAAAGACATATTTGCCTCACCTACTAGGGTGCGTATGCACTATCAAGTAAAGCACTCAATTTATTTGAAACCCGACGCTTCTCTACCTTAGGACCATATGTACATGTGTTTTGTCATGGAGAATGAACAAATCAAACACCAGATCCAAGAGCTAATTCTAAAGGGTGACATCAAACCAAGATCCTCACCTTGTGAGAGCCCAATTGTTCTGGTGCAGAAGAAGGACATGACATGATGACTTTGTATTAATTAAAAATCCCCAAACAATATCACAGTCAAAAACCAGTACCCAATCCCCCATATTGATGATCTTCTCGATCAGCTCAAGGGAGCCAAGTTTTTCAGTAAGATTGATCTGAAGTTAGGCTACCACTAGGTTCCAATTAAACAAACTAATGTATGGAACACAACCTTCCAGTCTAAATAAGGTCTCTTTGAGTGGTTGGTCATGCCTTTCGTCTTGACTAATGCCTCGACCACATTCATGCAGATGATGGATGACATATTTTGGCCATTCACAAACTCCTTTGTGGTTGTATATATGGATGACATCCTCATCTTCAACAAAACATGGGACGAAAATTTGAAGCATATTTAGCAGGTCTTGGGCACCCTACGATGACACAAGTTATATGCCAATTTGGAGAAGTGTTCCTTCGACATGCAGAGAATCCAATATTTGGAACACAATGTGGATGAGGAGGGTGTGAATGTGGATCCAACCAAGATCTAAGTCATATGTGATTGGTTGGTCCCGAAGATAGTGATCGAGCTTCACAGCTTCTTGGGCCTCGCCAACTTCTACTGCCAATTTGTGTTGGGATTCTCTCATATCACTTGGGCCCTAAGCCAGATTACCAAGGGTGGAGTGAAGGCCAAGTTTGTGTGGGTTGCGTCCCAATAGAAATAATTTGAGGATTTGAAATTTTTCCTTTGCTTAGCACCAGTCCTTATTTGACCATACCTGCAACAACCATTTGAGATTGAGACAGATGCTTTACATTATGCTATTGGTGCAGTCCTCACCCAACATGGGCATCTAGTATCCTATCACATTGAAACATTGTCTGATTTTGTTCGTTGATACCCCACCTATGACAAAGAGATGCACTCCATTGTACAAGCATGTAGACAGTGGAAGCATTACATTCTAGGGAAGGAAATGATCATCCACACTGATCACATGCCTCCACAATTCATGCAGATGTAAGGAAAGTTGCAGAATGAATACCATAAGAAGTGGTCCATATACATGAAACAATTCCACTTGAACATCAAGTACAAGAAAGGAAACACCAACCATGTCACATATTGCCTCAGTCGACCTCCAATTGTGATGCTAACCAAATTTCTTAACTTCTATGGGAATGAGACCTCTGGGTGGCCACAATTATACAATAATGACATTGACTTTGTTGATGCCTATCAGACATTGAATGCAAGAAAAATAGTTCCAGAATTTCATTTCTAAGATGTAATTTTATGACATTTGATCCATCTCTATGTTCCTTCAAGCGAGCATGCAAGTATGATCTGAGAATCTCATTAAAGTTGGGTAGTAGGACATTTTGGTGTAGAAAAAACAATGGCAGTACTACAAAAGAATTTTTATTGGCCAAAGCTTCAACAAGATGTCCTCGAGTACATTAGATGTTGCACTACTTGCGCCATTGCCAAGCCTACCATCAAGAAACAGGGGCTATACACCTTTATGCCTACTCTAGATAGGCATTGGGAGTCCATCTCTATGGATTACATGTTTGGTCTTCCTTCAACCAAGCATGAGAATGACTATGTCTTCGTGGTCGTTGATCGATTCTCTAAGATGGAAATTTTGGTAGTCTGCGAGAAGAGCATCATAGAAAAGGTCACTACTAAGCTCATCTTTGAACATGTTTGGGTTCATTTTGGGCTCCCATGAACCATTATCTCATATAGAGACAGTAGATTCCTGAGCAATTTTTGGTCCAGCCTATGGTCGATGATGGATACCAAGCTGACCAAATCGACGGCCTTCCACCCACGGACTGATGGAAAAACATAGATATTCAACAGGATGATTGTCCTTATCTTGAGGATGTACAATTCCAAATATCCATGCACTTGGGATCAAAGCCTTCCTTATGTTCAACATAGCTACAACATATCCCTCAACAACTCTATTTCACACAACGCTTTTCAAGTGTTCTTAGGGTTCCAACCATTGGCCCCCATTAACATAGCTTTACCCACTACAACTACACAGGAAGATTCCTCCCATGCTCAGACTGAGGTTGATCGAGCAGCCAAATTTATTGAGTGAATCCAACACATCCAACTACAATTTCATGATATTTTGCAGAAAGCCAATGCCAAGTACAAGCAACACCAAGATTAGCATCGGGCACCACACAACTTTCAACTGGGAGATAAGGTATGCTTGCATTTTTAGAAAGATCACTTCACAAGACCACATTAGAAGTTATGCCCACTCCGATATGGGCCTTACACCATCACCAAGGATATGGGTGAGAATGATTTTGAATTAAGTATTCCTCCTTTCCTTGGCTTGCACCCGATATTTAATGTGGAACTTCTTCGACCATATTTTCCGCCTCTCCTGGACACTTCAGATGCGGTCGAGCACCTGGACCCTACATAAATCAATCCAAACTACATTGAATAGGTGACAATTTATCAAATCATGGATACCAAGATGAAGGGAACCCTCCAATAGAACATCCAAATCTATTGGGTCGTCAAAGCAGGATAGTTTCATCATCAGGGAAAGTGGCTCACCAAGTGTCAGATTCAACAGAAGTTTCCCCATCTGATGGAGGAACATGACGCAATGAAGACCATTTATTCCTAGGGGGGGAGGAATGATCCAAGTGGATATCGGTGGCCACCCACCTATTCCATTAGCTCAAAGAACAATTTTCAATTTTGGCAATTGTTTACAGTTTTTCAAGTCCCAAACTTCTGGGATCGTTTTGAGGCCCTAAATGACATTTTCTTGGAATTTTAGCAGGCTAGGGGTTAGGGAAGGCATGCCTTAACCTCCAATGGAAGTTTTACTCCTCGTCTAGACCTTCTGACGACGTATCAAAATCCCCAAATGGAGATCGTATGCAAAATTTACACCCTCGGGAAGTTTACATATGAACTACCCCCATCATGGCCCACAAACATTTTGGCGTTTCATCTCTCGGGGTTAGGGTTTTGGATGTTTAGGGTTTCATCATTTATTCTTTATGTTAAAAAGGCCTTTGGATTCTCATCATAATCAAATTCTTGTGAATGATCATAGCCAACACATCTCTCTTCAGAGATAAGCTATCACCATTCTAGCTAGCTTGTGTGCTTTCCATATTACAATCTTCTATATTCCAGAAAATCATTAATAGAATTTGAGTTGTACTGTATTATTGTGTTCCTTGCCATATTTTTGTGTATCTCCTTGTTATATCTTTTTTATATTTCTTCCTTCATGTTGCTCTCAAAATAATCTGGATCACAGAGGGTGGAGAAGAAATGGATGAGCTTGGCAACTCAACAACAACAATCTTCTTCTTACTGGTCTTTTCAGTAGTCTGCAGTTGGTGAACTTGTTCTTCAAGGTTCTTTTTTCAGTACTACAATCCCTGAATAGTCTCATCCTTCTTAGTTAGCTGCAACAATATGACATCATAATCTTCCTTCAATGCCTGATATTCATCAAACAATCGATTATTATCTTCTTGAAGAGGAGCAACTTCTTCATGAAGCTCATCAACAGAGGCCTGCAAGTGGGAAACCTCACAAGTCGGTTGGGCGTTTGTTTCCATCAGTTGGGTTACATATGTGCTCAATGTTGTATGAGGAAGAGATTTCACTTCTTCCTGCAAGTCTTAAAGAAGGTCAAACTTGTCCTTAAATTCATCTACAAGAGTCTTGAAAAATCTTTCAATAGTGTTCCCCATGGTTGTAACCCTTATGTGGTGCTCAGTCATAGTAGTCTAGAACATGGTTTTTGTAGCCTTTAACTAATTTTTTAGTCCTATATTCAAGGCATTATTTTCATGAGAAAGGGTTTTCACCTCTTTCATGATATTATTGACAAGATCAATTTTATTGCCAAAATCATCCACCAGATCTTGAAAAATGGTTTCCATTGTTTGTTTTAGGTAAAAAAAAATCCTAGATTTTTCATCAAACTGTTGTAGAAGAATTGTTTGAAATAAGGAAGCCTCATCTTCCAACTGGTTATGGGTTGTCTTTAGTTCATTTGTTAATCATTGATTATCAATTTGCAATTATGCAACGACATTATGCAAGCTAGTGATCTTTGCACGAAGTCGATTGTGATATTCTTCTAAGGCAATGGCCTTCTCACATATCTCCTGTAGTTTCTGAAGCATCATAGCTTCATCTTTGTTCAACATGCCCATCATCAATGGAGGGAAAGAGTAGAGGAAACAAAAGGAGGGAAAATCGACCACAACAACAAGGTTGGCTTCCCAATCGAATTACACAAAGTCAATTCATTGGTATATTGCCTGGTTGATCTATATCCAATGAAAAATTGACCTCTTATTTAGCAAAGAAATTCATCCAGATATTTATCCATAGATCAATGGTCGAAATTAAAAAAAATTAGGAGTTATGCTATTATGAACATAAATATACATATAAATAGATATTCATAACATAATTAATTAATTAATTAATAATAACTATTAATAATGAAAGGACATGTCTCAAATGACGTGACTATTGGTTAAGGGTACCCCTGCGTGGGTATATAAACAAGCCCTCATTCTCAATTGTATATCATCTCATCTCATCTATTCATATTTTATACATTATTCCTACATGGATTACTTTGTTATATTCCAAGTATTTTGGATAATTCTTGTGTGAGGGAACTTTGTTCGTCTCATTTGGTATCACAACTTCATTTTTATGATCCCTTGTCCGATCCAACTTTCAGCCAACCCCATCGTTTCAAAGTTTCTCTAAGAAATTCGGTCTTTGACCACCAACCAGGCCTTTGGCCATTCAAATTTTCAAAGTTCTTAGGAACTTCGGTCTTTGACCAATTCAGGCTTTTGGCCATATAAAACTCAGGATTTTGTTGAAGAACATTTTTCTGCCAAGAAATCAAAAACAATATGTATATCAGAAATTCTGTTTAAAAAATAAATAAATAAATAAATAATTTATTAGAGTGTACCTGTTCATTTCTCTACCCCGCACCATTTCCCGTGACCATTCCCTGCACCCATTTCCATGACTAATCCCCGTACCCATTCCTGTGACCACACTCCCTCATTCCGCCCGACCACACTTCCCGTCTCCCCCCGACCACACCCCCTCACACAAGTTCTTTAAACTCCTAAATAAAAAGTAATAAATATATCTATCTATATTTAAAAGGAAGAATAAAGAGTTGCATCAAGTGGAAATAAAAAGTTATATCTACTTGTGGTGCATACGTGTTAAAAGGATTATTATATTTTTAAATATGAAGTGGATTTCTAAAAGTGATGGATAGTTAATAAAATAAAATAAAAAAAGGTTCTAAAACAATCTTAATTTATATAAAAGGAGTATAAGGAAAAGGATTTTTTCTAAAAAGGATTGAAGAAACATTAAAAAAATCACTTATTATGGAAGGATATCAAGATAACATAGAAATACAATCACGAATATTGGAAGGAGAACTAGGACATTATAAAGGGAGCAATAAAAAATTACAGTTTGAAATTGAGAAGGAAAAATATTTTAATGGGTTAACACAGAAAGATAATTGCTACTTCAAAGAGCGTATTCGGGAACTCATTGCAAAAAATGAAGAACTAAATACCGAAAGACAAAAATGGACCAAGACTTACTAGAACGAGATGAAGAAATATTACGATTAAAAAATCATAGTGAAAATCTTCTTACTCAAATTAAGAAGTCAAGGGATACAAAACAACGTGTCCAGGAGTTGGAGCAAAAGAATCAAGATCTCGGGAAGAAATTATCAAGAAATGATGAAGAAGCTTCTCGTTTGAAGAACCTTAATAAAAAATTACTTGAACAAATTAAAAATATGAAAGATGAAAAACCAGAGAATCGAAATATTATAAATAAAGTCGACAAATCAAAAGATGAAGAAGAAAATTCATGCCTAAGAGTTCATAATCAAAATTTATTAACTCAAATTAAAAAGTTGAAGCATGATAAGAAGACTTTACAAGAAAAGCTACATCACAAAACATCATTAGTCGATAAGGAAACAATGACATAACCAATCAAACTTACAACTCAAAAGGAGGCAAATCCAGCTGATGTAAAGAAGTTTTCAAATGTCGAGGTACAAACAAGCCAGAGATATCAAGAAGATTCAATTCCAAAAGTTAATCAAGAAAAAGATGCAAGTATAAGAAGTAAAGATCAAGTTGCAAGGATGCCTTATCAACATCCTAATCACAAAAGTCGATACTTCCACCAATCAATGTATCAACAAAAACAAATAACCATTATGTCAAAGAATATTACTTCCACTACAAGTGAGGGTCAAAATAGAAGCGATCATGGGAGTAGAAATGTATCAAGTTCTTTCCAAGAACCCTATAAAAACCCAAGTCCGTAGAATATTGAATTTGGATGGGCAAACTCCTTTACAATTCAACAGTTTTTCTCAGCGCTTAGAAGATCCTATCATCTCAGGTCCTCAATGATTACTAACTCAATAATGAAGAAGCATGAGACAATAATTACAAGCTAGAGCAAGAGATAAGTCTTTCATAACATATGCTTTGAGGACAAAGCATTTTTAAGGGGAAGGCAATGTTATGAACATAAATATACATATAAATAAATATTCATAACATAATAATTAATTAATAAATAATAACTATTAATAATGAAAGGACATGTCTCAAATGACATGACTATTGGTTAAGGGCACCCCTGCGTGGGTATATAAACAAGCCCTCATTCTCAATTGTATATCATCTCATCTCATCTATTCATATTTTATACATTATTCCTACATGGATTACTTTGTTATATTCCAAGAATTTTGGATAATTCTTGTGTGAGCGAACTTTGTTCGTCTCATATGCAATTTGCGTTGAGCCAGAGTGGTAGTCAACATTGTCTTCTACTAGTCTCAAGTTGATTTTATTCTACCAGTCGAGTCGATGCAATTCTATTGGACTAGGTTTCCAAACAATCAATGATGCTAGTCTGACGATGAGGAGTCGATTGGTTGGCACAAGAGCCAGGACATCCACTGGCCTAGTCGATGGATCGATTGCAGTGGATAGAGTTCGAAGACATCAGACAACCTAAGCATAAATGTAGTAGTTGAGTCGAGTAGAGCCATGGGAGAGGCAAGATGAAACCCAGTCGAGCCAAATGAGGGATTGTTCTATACGTCGAGTCGACCAGTGAGAGGAGGTATGGTAGACTTCAGACGATGGCTTCCTGTCGAATCCAAGTCAAGTTGGACCCCTGTTCAGTTGATAAGCAAGGAATTCTGTCGAGTCGCAAGGTTTTCACTGATAGAGTCAGGTGCCAATTCAATAGGCCAATCCGATGGGTAGATGGTCAAGTCGACCAAAGCCACAAATTGAGATAGAAGAAATGATTTTAGTTGTTTCTTGGTCGAGTTGGGATTAGGGAAGTTGAGTCGAGCTCGAACAAGTTTTTGTTCGACTACAGTATCAGGTCGTCAGACAAAACAAAGGAGGGTCAATAATGAGTGATCATGATGGATTTGCAGATTTCGCTAGTAAACCTTAGAAATGGACGTGAGGTTACACTTGTCCTTCTAAGGTATTCATTCTTCAATCAATTTTCCCAGCAAATAAATGGTTGAGATGCTTTGAGCAAACCCTAGTTGATATGTTATACAACAAAGATATTTATGACCATAATAACCACAAATTATCAACACTATCTCATTCTCTTCCCATTCTTTCTCTGTGAAACCTAGATCAAAGAACCATTGGATTTGATACTATTATTGAACAAAATGCCACACCTATGCATTTGTGTCATGGCCTAACCCTTTCCCTTGGCTTGCTAGACAAATTCTCAACTTGCCTCGTCCAAATTATCTAAAAAACATGTCTTTTGCACATATCTGTGGGCTCCTTTGATGCAAAGAGCGGACATCCGTGACTTGTCAGTGTAAAACCCGAGGATTCCCTCGAAAATAATGAAAAATAAAATAATTTTGAAATTTTGGGCCGATTTTTTGGTTGGGCTCATTTCCCAATGTCCCCATGCCCATACAAAACAGATTACAACTTCCCTAACCCCTTGGGGAAGATATAAAAGCACCATTGAGGGACAGAATGAGGACAAGTCTTTTGGTGCAAGGTTATGTCATTGAAATATAGCAATCTTCCCTATTCCTTTTATCCTCTGAGTATCATATCCCAACCATGAAACTCCTTTTGCAGTGTTTCTTCCTTCGTATATAGTCATAAGGTGTCTCCTTATCCTTGTTGGGCTATCCAAGGAAGAGCCTCATTACTGAGTAGTTGCTTGAAGGATCCATGGAGGAACCAGGCGATTGGCTCTGAAGCAGTGCCAGAAGCGAGTCAGGTTGTAACTAAATTTTATATTTGGTGTTAATAAAAGAGTTCTCTTTCCCTCCATTTTTTTGTTCATTGCAATATTGTATGTTATCATTCTTCATACTTGCTTTAGATATAATACATGATATATATGTTACTTGATTACGTAGTTACCTCATTGCAGCATTTGTCTTGATTTCATTTTGTAGGCTTGTTTTGACAAAGGTTAGGAGTGCTTCGAAAAGCAGGAGCAAGGAACGACATCAAACAAAGGGTTTAAGGTGCACATTTTTTCCTCCTCTCTTTCCCTACTCTCTTCTAGCAAAAAGTAGTTATTTTTTAGTTTGCACATTTATTTATGAGGGAATATTTCAGTCTTCTCAATCCGGTCTCGATCTGCTGCGATTGGACCCAAAGTCATGGGAAAAATATCCCATCAACATATACCATGTTGGGACAAGCATTAAATGTAGAGAAGAATGGATTCGAGATCAGAGGTGGTGTCTATAGACATCGTAACACTAAAGCCCGAGTACACTCCATGAGAGTGAAAAATAGATCTCTTGATGATTGTTGATAGACCGATCAAAGGATTGTCTATAAATAGGTTTTCATCATGGAACAAACCAATAATATTGGGTTGATTTGGTTGCACATTTCCATAAAACGCAGATTTTGGATCCTAAGTGGACATGGTCAACCAACAGTTTAATCGACCGTCGACCCTGTTATAACCCTATAATTTATAGGATCAACTGGTGACTGAAAATTTCTATCCTTCTATTGTTTTAGTTATCAAATGAATTTTTATTCTGCAAATAATTTGAGAAAAAAGAAAATGAGAAAAAGAAAAAGAAAAGAAAGAAAAAGAAAAATATAAAGAAAAAGAATAAAAGAGGGCATAAAAGAAATTCAATAGAGCCCCATGCAATAACAAAGATTTGGTCCATAGAGTTTAAGCATGGCCAAGTCCTTTAAATTGATGTTGATAGGAGTAGTGAATAAGCTTGGCTAAATTGTTTAATCTTAGCCAAGTGAATTAGGTTAGTTAGTGAATAAATTTGACTAAACTGCCTAATCTTGGTCAAATAACCCTAGGATAGAGTAATTTCTTAGTCTAACAGTTTAATTTGGGCTAAATGTCATAGGTAGATAGGTTAGAGCATAGGGTAGTTTGCTTTATTTCAATAAAACATGCATGATTATCGATATTGAACCATATCTTTGATGTTTTAAAGGTTTGATGTCTAACCCCATTGTGATAAAAATAGAGAAATCTTGGGCAAATCCACATAATGCACTCATCCTAAGTTTTGGAGCAAATATGACTTTGCGCTCACAGAGTAAAGACAACGCATAGATGAATGGTTGAGATGTTGGTGCTGAGATCTACGGTTGACAAGATTTTCCGGACCCCCTCGACCGTTCTACCTTTTAACGGCAGGGGGGGTCCAGAATCATGTATAAAGAAGGCGCACATCTGAACAGTTGAGGCGTCGACGCCTAGATCCATGGTCAAGATTGAATTACGGACCCCCCCGACCGTTCTACTTTTAACGGTTTGGGGCGGGGGGGGGTCCGGAATGTTGGTCAAATATCGCGCTCAGATCTACGGTCTAGTGGTAGGCGCACCGATGGATGGCTAATAATCTTTTTCGGACCCCCCCAACCGGTCTGCCTTTAACGATGGGGGGGGGGGG
>ML834439.1:38579-49833 GCA_009831015.1 Picea engelmannii
AACATTTTTCTTTCCATTAGATTTAGAACTTGAACTTGAAGAAGAAGGAGAAGAAGGAGGTGTTGATGGAGGTGAAGGAGGAATATGAGGATGGTCCTCTTCCTCTTCACTTTTTCCCTTTGAATATTCACCCAAAACTGGTCGCTTCCGTTCCAAGTAATCTTTGTACAAAACATTCACCATCTCCGACATAGCAAGGAATGTTTTCCGGAACTCTTTCTCATCTTGAGAAATCCCTTCTTCTGATGCCATCTTCTCGTTGTGAGAAGCTCTCTTTCTCAATCCAATTAATGGATTCTCTGCAACAAGCTTGCCTTCACCACGTTGTATCTTTTCCCTGGTTAACATGCAAAACTCAAATCCAAATGTAAACTAGCTCTGATACCACTTGATCCGTAGGATCTTTTAATGACTATGGTTGAGTTTTGATTTTGCATGCGTTAATTAACCATTTGAGAAACTTAATGAAAGAATGAGGAAAGAAGAGGAATTATGACAGCCATATACACATATGCAGATCTGAAATGAAATAATAGACAGCAAACCATAACACGCAGATTGATAACGGAGTTCGGCACAATGTTGCCTACGTCTCCGGGCCTTTGTCTCTGTGGGGGAGGCTTCTTTATTTCTGTTCATAAGCTCAAAAGTATAATGCAGCAGTGCCAATTGGCTACAAGACTAATCTGGTTATGTTCATCCAGATCTCAAGAACCCTGCAAAGAAAATGGCACGCAAAACGGACGTCCGGAGCTCCTAGAAATGGCCCAACAACATCTGCTCCTCAAAATCTTCCCTGCATAAAAATGGCTTTGGCTTGGCTTCTCTTCAGCATAACTCTACTTTTTCTATCCTTGACTATCCTCCATGGCCTCAAACAAGCCTGGTTTATATAGATCTGAAATTGGTTGTCCATCTCTAACTTCCTCCCAAAATTTGGGCTCCAAAAATGCCCAATATCTCCCAAAAATAGAGAAAATCAATTAAAATCAGGCTTGGAATCAAATAAAAATCCAAATACATTATAAAAAACCCATTTTTGCAATTATTTGGGGATAAGCCCCCTAGAGTTGGGCGCGCGCCCCCTTGGCAAGGTCATATGAGGCCATGTGGCCGAGCGCTAGCCCCTCGAGCTATGCGCTGGCCCCTCTCCATACTCGTTGGCTCCTGGTTCGGTGGCATGGTCATATGACCGTTGGTATAACAACTACCCATGCGCGCCCTGTTCGGAATAGGGTCCTGGTCCTGTGGGATCCCGGGGGATCCGCCTGGGATCCGTGGGCTAGTCCCTATCCAATACACCCGCATATGGTTTAAACCCCGCGCTTTGGCTCCTGGCTACATGGTTGCAGTCGTGTGTTGTATGTTTGCGCCGAGGGCTGGGGCTAAGCCCCGACCCTTTCCCCCGCTGACCTCTCCTTCATTTAAATTTAAATATATTCTTTTGCATATAGTTAACAAGGATCACCCGTGGGGCGGGCTGTTAGCCCGGCCCTGCCAGTCCACAGCCCGGAGGAATAGGTCGGAGGTTCGACCCCCGGTGAAACCACAAAATTTTACACAAAACCATTAGCCAACCACAGGGTGCCACGTGGCAGCCCATGATTGGGCCACGTGGCACCTCAACACCGAATCAAAATCTTCCACATGTCAATCGACGAATGGTCCACGTGCCTGCCACCTGTCATCGTACTGCCCTGTCAGCCTACCATGTGTTTGCCACGTCATCAAATTTCGTACGCCACATCACCTGCCTAGTCAGTTGCTGACGTCATCCCATGCCACATGTCACCCTTACAGTGGTGACACGTGTCACCCCTCGATTGGTCCAGCTGTCTGCCTGTACGCCATATCAGCCTGCCATGTGTCACCTCCTGGAACTACCACGTGTCACCTCCCGGGGTTTCCACGTCAACTGTACGGCTTGTACAGTCAGCATGCCACGTGGCACTGTACGGATTGTACAGTCATCCCCTTTTTTTTTGCCTGTTTGCCTTTTCGGACAGAACGTGATATCTTGTGCATACAGAGCCCGTTTGACGAAGTAAATATATGGCCGGAATTAGGAAGACGAGACGGACGCAATGGCACTAGTTTCGTCAGATTCCGAGCACTTTCATTTTTGAGCATATTTAAGCCATGTCAGGCTTCTGGATCTGATTCTGGATCAACTTTATTGCTAAAGGATCCAATGAATGCATTATCTTGCCTTGTGAAAAGAATATTTTAGTTTCTGTTAGGATCTCCATCTTTATAATACAGACCCCATAGCCCAATGGAAGCGTAAACTCTTTTCAGCTAACTTAACAAAAACAACAACAAACCTTTTCAATATTATTTTATTTAACTATCCTAATATCTTAAAGTTAAAACATAGCTAAATCATACAAAGAGATCCCTCTCTGAAGCTGGTAGGGCTAGATTCCAGTTTCGAAGTGGTTGGATAAAGTTACCTCTTGTGAATTTCTTCTACTCTGACAACCTCTGGGAATTTACAGAGCATTAACAGACCCAAAGAATTGGTCGACCCACTCAACCGACAAGGTGAGGTTTACAATGGAAGTGCATGTTCTAACACAAAGAGTAGCACCCAACCACGTAGGCCCCTCTCCACTTACATCTTATAAGTGGCCCAAAATTTAATATAAATAAAGAACTCCACAAAATTCAATAATAATAATAATAATAATAATAATAATCTATTTTTAAGGTCACTACCAAGCCAGACACCAAATTAGTGTATGAGACCCCCTTGGTTGTGGGACAAGGGACTCCTCGACGTAGAGATTTGACTTTAAATTCTACGGAGATGCATGTGAGATAAAAAAATAAAAATAAAAAACAATACCTCCAATCAAGATATTTGTGTCTTTATTCCAAATGGTATTTGATGTATAAACAATATTGCTCTACGAGGGTGCATTTTCTTTCCCGCTGAGAATGCACGTAGACGATTGCTTGGTTCATTACCATGCTTCACCATTTCTTCACTTCATTCTATCTTTTCAGTTGGCACATGTACTTGGATTGCTAGGCGCACTTGTTGTTGTTGAGGTAGACTTGTGGGCAGACCTATTACCAGGTGCATGTAGTCTTTTCCTAGATTAAGTGTGGGCATGGAATTGTGGCGTTATTTCTCTATAAGGATTTTCTGTAGGTGCTGAAGAAGAGAAATAAATTGGTTGTCGTGTTCTCATGCGTAGATCCAAGTTGCACTTATCATGAAACATGCATCATTGCATTAAAATCTTATATATTTTCCTGGTCACTAGCTATCAGATCTATCGATCACTTGCATGACATATTTAACGATGCTTAACAAATATCAAATCTTAACTTCTTTATATATTTTTATTCCTTGAGATATGATAGATCTGATTGCTCTACGCGATGATGGGAAATCTCCTAGTTGAAATTTTGCCACAATGCTTATTCAATATGCCCGGTCTTTAGCTACAGATAAAGACACACAACACATAAAATATGCCATGAATTGTTGAGTGCTCTGAGCATGTATCTCTTTTCTTTGAAAAATTGTGGGAGCATTGGTTTTCGTTGTTGTTTGGTACAAGGGTTCATTTCAATCGAAGAGCCACAAACTGTGTGCAGGGGAAGAGGTGGATCATGATCTAGAGCCTGATATTAGAACCAATCATTGAGGCTACCGCTAGTGGTAGATGCAATGTAGATGAAGCTGAATGTAATGAGTTTACCACACCTATGCATCAAGATATTTGTAGAGGCACACAATCTGGATTCGTAATTTTAGGCCCTGATCTAAGTAAGATCTAAGAGGACACAGTTGCACAGAAAAGGATGATCTTTGAATAATTTTCTTTGTTTAATTATGTCCACATGCAGGCAGTGCCTTCTCTAATTGTCTATCAATGCTTCTTAAAATGATAACACAAATATCTTCTTCTAAGTATGTAGGTTTCCACATTTAGTCATAATGCTAGAAAATTTTCTGGATAAAAATTGTGTATGAGGTATATAAATATCTTCACTTAAGATTTGATTCAAAGTCTCGTGCCTTCCATGTTAAATAGTATCAACCTTTTCAACAATTACAAAACAAATGCAACAAATCTGCTTGTGCTGCCTCCGAAGCCGTGAAGTAATAAGATACAAAGAAAAAGAACAAATTTAATATAGAGATTAGCTCCAACATATATGTCAAAGCTCTTGAAGTTTTCCAGGAAACCTAGCGTCGAATTGATCTTGATTCAATTTAAAATAGACATTTTCGCTTCTTATTGAAACCTAGAACTTAACTTGATTGCAGATTTCGTCCATCCAACAGACATGGAGTAAATCAACTGTTGACTTCTATTGACTTTGCTCCATGGCCATTGGATGGATGAAATTTGTAATCGAGATAAGGATTGTCGTCCACTATTCTCTCTTGGTCAAAAAATGGTCTAAAATTACTTGCCTATTGTTGGAAGAAGGCCAAAGCGGAAACAAAGGCTATTTTTGGAAATAAGGCATGCACGAGGGAAGCGACAGCTAGAATGAAGAGAAGCAAACACGCACGCATGGAAGACATAATGACGTTAGGGTTAGGGTTTTGGAAATACATTGTAATGGTTGGCGAGCCAGAAACTTAGAAATATAGATACCTAGGTCTCATAGAGGAGAAGGATGAGTAGAGTTAGCAGAGAGAGAAGAGGGACCATAGAGCAAGGAAATAGAGTAGTCATGTTTTGATAGCTAGTTATGATGTTTTGTTATACGAACTAATTTTGTAAGTTGTTGAGCTGGAGAGGAGTAACGAGGGTAGATCTTGAGGGTTAGATCCCAGGCTGAGGAGCCTGGTGCGATCTAGTCCACCTCATAATAGATATCAACCCGACTGAGAAGAGTTGTAAAGCACGTGATGTTGTAGTTTCGAAGCTACTATAATAAAAGAGCTAAGAGCCAAATCTTTGTGGATGTAGCCCAAGGGGGGGTGAACCATAGTAAAACCCATGTTATGTGATTGAATGCATGTGTTTCTTTACTATCTTCAATAGTTGTTGATTTACTAAATGAATGATTTGATTATATTTCATGCATAATCGTGAATGGCAATTTACTCCATTAACAAGTGAAGTATAACCCTCAACGCCCATTTCACAAATCCCCACTCAATCCTGGGATGCAAACACATGAGTATTGTAGCCAACCATTAAGACTATCTCGGGTGAGATTGCGTAGTGCACTATGTGCGTTGTGTTGCCTTCTGGTTTACCAGGAGGGCCGATAGTATTAGAGGATTTGTTGGAACCCCAAACAGACATGAACCCTAGGTCACTCAAGATAAAAATATAAACTCAGATAAGAATAGTAACCAACAAATGGTTTTGTTGTCATTGGTTGGAACAATAGAGGATTGAGTATATGGGATCTGTTGAAGATATGTTAAAAGATATGTAAGATCCGCAGGAGGTGGGTCAAGAGAATACTAAAGTGAATGAGAAGAAGGAGAAGGAGAAAAGAATGAGTCGTTAGAAGGGGATGTTGAGACCATGGAATCCCACAAAAGCAGAGATAGAAAGATGGCTAAGGACAAAAGAGCTAGAGTTTGCACAGAAAGATAACAAAAACCGTAGAGTAGCACTGCACAAATATCTTGAGAAATACGTGTTTATTGATTTACATGAAGTCTTTTTCTGTGATTTTCCACACTTATTGTATTAGCACAAGAATTTGCAGCCAGAAGAGGCTTGCCTCTCCATAAGTAACTAAATAACCTCTACATGCATATACAGGCTTCTAACCTATCAACTCAAGGTTCTTGATTAGTCTCATCATACAGAAGAGCATAGACATTCCATAGCGCCATCGCGCTGCAGGATTGTCTATATAGCATGGTTTGCCATTTTACTACCTAAAATGATACCAAATTTGTTAAGCAGTGTAATGATGGTGCTATGAATTCCATAGGTTGTTACCAAATCCGTTTTCATGTCGGATGCTACCAAATCTGTCAATGTTGAAGTGATGTAGCTGCGAATTATGATGGCACTACCAAATTTCACGCAAACACACAGGCGGCTGGTACCGAAATTTTGACAAAGACCAAATTGTGCAGAGTTATTTTGCAAGGACGCTTCTGCCAGTTTTGAGTGACTAACTTAAAACTTGGATTATGAACAAATGAGAAGGTATTTTTGAAAACTGGAGGATCGTTGTGTTCATAACATACCAAATAACAAAAACCTCTCTAATTTTTTCAAAAATTTTTATGGTTTGAGAGATATTAGACATAGAAGTGGAGCTACCGAATGTGCATAACTATTTTACAACGACACTACGAAATTTCCTGTAGCGGTCACGGTTTTGATATTCGCCTTGTTGGGAGGTTGCCACCTGTCAAGGAGTATTTGAATGGCTTCTCAAGGATCAGTTAGATGTCAAGGGACACCTTCACCTAAGTTTTATCTCCATCAAAGGCCTCATGCAATTAGGTGGAAACAATTTATTAATGACTTCCAACAAATTCCTGAAAATTAGCAGTTTGTTGGATTTTTGTCTCTTTGATTGTTGCCACCTATCTCCAAGGATTATAATCCATTGGAGGAGATGGGATTCGGCCTCTTAAGGTTATTTAGATGCTATTTTTTATTTAAGGAAGGAGATATCTCTTGGAGAAGGGGGATTCATGAGCCAAGAGAGGCTAGAGAGAGTAGGAGTAGGCAGTTTTCCTATGTGTGTTCATTTGTGAGCCTGTGGGCATTTTATGATTGTAAGCATTACTGCTATTGGAGACTCATGAGAGCTGTGATTTCATATTGTAACTCTTTTGTTTATATTTCTTCTTATTTGAATATATTGCATATTTGAGGATCAAAGGCTGCCAATGATTTATGGATCCCTAAGCAGCAGAGGATATACTGTATTTTTCCCATCAGTCATTGTTTATATTCAAGTATATGTTGATTCATTAAATTGAGAGGATCTCTATTTATTGAACATTATATCTTATGTTTTCCTTCTTCATTCTTCCACCTATCAGCATATAATCTTGTTTTTTGTTGAGCAGCTTTAGTGCCTTCGATGAGTAGAATGTTTGTGATTCCATTACCCATTGGTGTAGCCTACTGATCTATAGTTTGCATCCCTCTCCCTTTCTTTCTCCATCTTGTTGATCCACCTATTTAAAACCAAATTTATCTTTTACATTCTGATGGGTGTTGAGCTTACACTTTAGCAGTCAAAGTGTGACTTTCAGTGCTAACATATTGTAGGAGTGGATACTAAGGTTGAAGGATAACCACATAACAAACTAGATCCGACAGTTAGAGTGGACCCCAATACAGATTGAGTAGTTACAGCAGGTGAACAACAAATTCACCCATGCATTATATTTTTGGCTCGATAATATTGTAGTAGGCTTTATAATAGATTTTGCAGTAGATATATCGAAGTCGTACAACGTAGTGGAGTGAGAGTTTCTATGTGGGCCTCGAGGAAGGTATATTAGATCGTTGTATACTTCTATCAAGATACTGCTATATAATAAAGGGGTAATGATGATGGAGTCAGACAACTAAACTTCCTTGCGTGCATGGGGGAAGGGGGAAAGCACTAATAGAAAGAGGAGAAATGGAAGGAGGAACAGTTAAGGGAAAGGAGGAACCCTTGGACCTAATCATGATGGATGACAACTAGATCAAGCGGATCATGGAGATAGCTAGAAAGATGCATAGCGAAGTACCCTACCAATACAAGGTGAATACCAAGAAGAGAGTTGTAGCCACGAGGGAAGGCTTGGAAAGTGATGAAGATGAGGTAGAGGATCTCTAGGCTGTGGAGCAGATTGAGGAAATCTTGCGCGAAACATATGAGAGGAACACAAGAGGTCCAAGAGCAGGAACAAAAAGCATCAATCCTATCCATATTAATGTCAGTGTGGAACCCATAAACCCATGTGCAACTAATACACCAAAGAGAACACTACCATTTAGACAACCAAATTTTGGGAGAAGAAAGACAACATGAAGTACATCTACACAAGGCACAACAACTGGAGGAACTAGTTTAGGAAGCACTAGTCAAGTATCTACACTGTGCGGAGGTAGCAGTTCAGCGTTTAGGATGCCAGGACACGATCCCACCATCAGGTTACCAGAATTCAAAGGAGAAGCGTTGGAGGACCCAAAAAAACATTTGTTTATCTGTGAAAAGAATTGGGAAGCAAAACAGATCACAGACGAAGATACTAAACTGGCACAGCTAGTGATTACGCTAAGGGATCGCGCACTGGATTGGTATATGAGTTTAGCTACAAACAATCCACTGGGGACAACCAGAACGATTGTAGACATCAAGAAATTGTTGATAAATGAGTTCCAGAAGCCAAGTTCATAAGATCAGTACATGAATGAGATGATCGAAATTAGACAGAAACTAGAAGAATCCATATGGGAGATTGACTAGATATTCAATCGACTGAAAGGAAAGTTGAAATATCTCATGACTGATATGCAACACAGGCACCTGTTCGTCAATTCACTACTGCCCCACTTAAAATACCCATTGCGACAACAAAAGTTTTAGACACATGCAGAGGCCCTGCAGGCAGCCTTGCAACTAGAAGAAAACCAATAACAACAAATGGATCCAACCATTGAAGAGTTGGAGGAGGATTTGAATAATCTAATGTTCCAGCTAAACCAGGACAAAAGTAAGGACAAACGAGAAGTCGTTTGGTGTATCACATGCAAGACGAAAGGACACCACAAGAACGAATGTCCAACATTCACGTAGTATATGGCAGTAGGAATTCCAAATCCGTTACCAACAGGAGGACCATGGTACGAGATCTATAAGAAACCAAGACATTATCCATATCATTGCCTAATGATGCAGAAATACCAGACAGTCCCAAAGAATTCATATTGCAACTTTTGCAAGTTAGTGGGCCATGATGACAAAGATTGTAGAACTATGGATTTAATGCGAGAGAGGACATCAGATGCATATAGAGTGCAGGAAGAAATGATGACTAGGAAAGCCACACCACAATTTAACCAAGTTCCAACCCCATACAACACTGTGTAACAACAATATAATACTACACAACAACCATACAATACCGCACATCCACAGTACAACACAGTGCAACCTCAGTACAATACTGCATAGTACAATCATGCGCCTCTGTATAACACACCAAGAGGAGATTGAGCTCGCTACAGAGGTGGAGGACAAGCGAGGGGAGACTTTGGAAGAGGTACAAGACCAGTGGTATGTCACAATTGTCAACAACTAGGACACTATGCAAGGGAATGTCCACTTCCACCAGCAACTTCTATGTATTGTCGTGCATCAAACCATGATACAGAAGAATGTCTGACACTATTAGTAAAGATCCAGGAAAATAGGAATCAAAACAATCAAAATGTTTAATGGATCTCAGCCGAAGCAAGGGATGAAGGATGGAACATCAACATAGTTACATGCGGAGGAGCTAAAACAGAAAACGACGCAGTCCGACAAGAGCCAACACAACACCAGTGGGTGAAGAAGAATGATGAGCCCATGAGACAGTTCAATGCACAAAACAAGAAGGAAATATTTCAACAATCCAGACAAGAATTCATGAAGCAAGACACTACATTGACTTCGACATCACAACAAAGCAAGGGAGAGTTAGAGTACGAGATGCCTCCATTGTTGGATCATGCCAAAGAAATGCATCCCATGGGACAAGTAAGTAGAATCAAAGACTTTTTGCAATCATGTGTAAAACTATTGAATGATCCATCCGCTGTCAAAATATTACAAAATGTATTGAAAAATGTAGCATAGAGACCGAAGGAAATCTAGAACAAAAAACAATCAATCACCTACATACAAGGAGAAGAACAAGTAGAGAGTTCAGATTGAATGCCAACATCAGAGATTTCAACATGGGAGATATCATACTGGATCTGGGATCTGAAGTCAATGTACTACCAAAGAAGACATGGCAATGTATGGGAGAGCCCACGTTAGGATATTCACCTGTGCAACTGAAACTAGCAAACCAACACAGAGTACTGCCAATTGGTAGACTGAAAGGAGTGATAGTAGACCTAGATGGAGTCTGGACTAAAGCAGACTTCGAAGTGATTGAAATAGCGGACGACACAACACCATATCCAATGTTGCTTGGCTTGGATTGGGCGTTTGATAACCAGGCTATAATCAATTTAAAGACATGAAAAATGACATTTGAGTCATGGGAATACAGATTCATTGCACCATTGGACCCATGAGAAGGGGAGAGGTTTGTAGATCCTACCTGTTTAGACTTAGAGGAAATCAGCCAGTTGTACAGAACAACTGTGCGCGATGAGGATTACGTAAACCCAACTGCAGATGGGATACTCAGTTGGCAGAGCATTACTTTATGTGCGACAGACTCAGATACAGGTTTATAGAACTAGAAACAAAGGCTACACAAAGTTTCCACCAGAAGGTGCGCAAGAATTGACCGCGCAGTAATATGGGTAGGCACGGAGATAAGGGAACCACCCAGTTTCCATGGAGTGAATGATTTAGAAGTATTCTTGGCATAGTACAAGGATGAAGTGATAGAAAATCAAAGACTCTTAGCACTCGATATACCACTCAAGGCCACAGCTGCAAGATGGTGGGGCACACACAAGGAAAAAATCAAGGATTGGTACCAATGTAAGTGATTACTGTGCATAAGGTTTGGCGTAGAACAAAAAAGCAACAAGCAACAGAACTATGATGGATAGGGGGCACTAGCGGAACACGTGGAGAAGTGCAGAGCGTTGTGGAAGATGAAACCCTCGAAGGAATGGCCTGATCATTTCATACACACTTTAGAGGGCATACCAGACAACTGGTACACAGACCAGGATCTGTGCAGAGGAACTTTGAACTGGACAATACTACAACTTAATTTTACAGTCACTTTCTAATTCGAGCATGAGAACCCCAACATAGATGTAGCACTTAAGCAGATAAGAGGGGTGATATTCATCACAGAACCAGAAGTCGATCTCATAACATAAGAACAACAGAGAAACAAACAGACAGTTAAATAACTGTTGTCATGCTACCATGTGCAGGAAGAAGAACCAGATGAAGATGATCCACGCGATATTCAGATCAAGGAAGAAGAAGGCATAAGAGAAGTGGAAGGTCCACTGCTAGAATCATAAGTAATTGCTACGTTGATCAAGGTAAATAAATTCGACATTGGGACAATTGAGAATCCCAAAATGGCCAACATTTAGACTACTGGGATGAG
>ML834439.1:49933-61181 GCA_009831015.1 Picea engelmannii
GTGCAGGTAAGCTAATTCCTATCTAAAGGCTATCCTGAAAAGAAAACATAAACTCACTCCGAGAACGTGAACCTTAATGACAATCTTGAAACTTAGCATTTCCTATTCAAGTCATCAACAGAAAACAGTCTTATGTTTAAATGCTGGTACTTCTATCTTCGTTCATAAGTATGATTCCACAAGCTTGTTCCACTACTGCTTTTAATCATCTATCATCATCAGTGCTATTCAAGCCACGACAGAAAGAGTGTTTCCTCAAATGCATTTAATCTGGTTATCAAAATCAATCTAAATCTGTCTACAGGAAAACAAAGTATTACTCTACCTACTGGTACCAGAAGCTCCCTTTGATTTAACTGCAATCTAACTATTCTAAGTAAGCAGAATAACTAACTGTTTAACAAAGCAAATTTCATTCACACTCTAAGTTATGCTCGAATTGAAAACGAGAAGCCAAACAAACCATGTTCATACCCTAAGCCCTACAGGCATCAGTCATGCATTCAATATTCATCAATCATAAAAGATAACAGTATGCAAGAAACGATTCTGTTGAAGAACGATTAAACGCGATTCTGAACGAGTTACTTCTGAAACTTGAAACTATCGTGTAAGCAAACACTAACACATTGAGATGACTAAATATATGACAAGGTAAAGCAAAATCTATGACAGAATGAAGCAGCGGCTTGCACCGGTTTGGCGGGCCCAACCAAACGGCACAAACGCTGTAAGTAATAACCAGAACCGACTATATCATTCTATGCAAACATGGTGTAAACTTCACGTTCCATCTATTCAAAGAAGAATCTCAAATCGTATGACAGTCGAGTACCATAACACAACAACAGTTTGTGTATTCAGAAATATATGTTCACGACATAACATAATCCAACCCGGTCTCAGGGGTGATCTCCGGTTTATATATAAAAATCCTACTGTTTATAACAGTCGAAAACAAAGATGCATAAAAACAAACAGATCCCCGATCTGAGAATAGTCTTGGAATCAAGTTTTAAAATGTATTTCACATCTTCGTGACACGTAGTGTCACAAAGTGTGAACGATGAAGAATCACGACCCAGTTCTATCATTATGACTTCAAGAACCATGTGGCGATGACTCCAGCTGTCATGCGAATCTCTCTATCTCCCATTCGAACCATAACGCACAGATCTCGAGCGGCTCCATTGGTACCTCCACGGGTACGAGTTGGTACCTGGTACCAGCATCCTATTCCAAAAATAGAAGTGGTACCTAACCCAAGCGATATTAGTTCCAATACCAATTTAAAGCATTAAAGTGCATAAAAATAGCTTGAAATGCAAAGATACCTTAGGTAACCCCATTGAATGGTCGAAAGATGTCAATTATGTCAAAACAAGGCCAAAAGGGTGGTATTGGTATATAAATGGAGGTCTGTGGCATATAATGTGGGCAAAAATATGATCAAAACCGGGGACCAACTTATTCATCGGTGATCTGGACTGAAAATAACTGTGCGTCCGGAAAGTTATCTTCTAAATTTGTAGGTTCTTCTCCATTCGTGACCCTTGATAGGTGGTCAGGTCACGCATTCAACTTTCCTAGCTTGATTATTACTTCAAAATCAAATTCTTGAAACAATAGTAACCATCAACAGATTCTACCCCCAACACTGGCTTGTTGACTAGGTATTTAAGGGCTGAGTGATCTGTGAACATCTTAAAGTGTTTTCCCAATAAGTAATGTCTGAATTTATGCAATGCGTAAACCATATCTAGGCCTTCCCTCTCTATAATGTTATAGTTTTTCTCTGATTCTGATAGTTTTCTTCTCGCAAATGCTATAGGGTGATCCAAATCTCTCGCTCGTGGCTGCGCCAAAATAGCTCCACGTGCTATGGCTGATGCATCTACATGTACATGGAATGTTTTCTCCCAGTTTGGAAATACTAGTATTGGCACGGTGACCATTTTTTCTTTCAGCGTATCCATACCATGTTGACAATCTTCATTCCATTGAAACTTTGTATCTTTCCTTAACACTTTCTCCATTGGCGCGGTAATCTGTGCTTATCCTTTGATAAATTTTTTGTAGTATCCTATGTGTCCCAATGTAACTCTTAGTTGACAGACTATCTTTGGTGGTGGAAAGTTAACAATTACTACAATCTTTGCAGGATCTACTAGTAAGACTTGTTTTCATACTATATGGCCCAATGGTATCCCAAACGGTGTTCCGAATATACATTTTTTTTTATGTTTAATGATATCTGGCACTGCCTGCATATTTCTAACATCAGCCGCAAGACCTCTACATGGTCTTTCAACAGACTATAGACTATCCAATCATCCAAGTATAACTCTAGAAACTTGTGGATAAATTCTTTGAATGCAGTGATGACTACTCTGGAAAATATTGTTGGTGTATTCTTCAGTCCAAACGACATGACTGTGTACTAGTAGGATCCTGATTCTGTAGCAAACGTGGTCTTGTATCTGTCTTCCTATGCTATCTTGATCTAGTGGTAGCCTTAGAATCCATCAGTGAATGAGTAAAATTTGTGTCCTCCTACGTTCTCCAATACTTCATCCGTGAAAGGTGTCAGGAACGGGTCATGTAGGCATGCATCGTTCATCTTCCTCAAGTCGACGCATATTCTTATCCCGCCTTGTTTTTTCTCCTGAACTACCATCAGGCTTATCCATTCTGATTCCTCCACAGGTTCTATGATTCCAGCTTCGAGCATTATGTCAATCTCAGCTTTAAATTTCTGCTTCTATATCGGGTTTAATATGTATGGTCGTTGTCTGATCGGCCTCGCTTCAGCTCTGAGTGGTATATTCATTTCTCCTAGCTCTCTTGCTATACCCTTCATTTCTGTAAATGTGGTGGGAAACAAGTCATTGTACTCACGCAGTAACTCTGTTATTATTTCTACTGTTTGCTCATCCCAGTAGTCTAAATGTTGGCCATTTTGGGATTCTCAATTGTCCCAATGTCGAATTTATTTACCTTGATCAACGTAGCAATTACTTATGATTCTAGCAGTGGACCTTCCACTTCTCTTATGCCTTCTTCTTCCTTGATCTGAATATCGCGTGGATCATCTTCATCTGGTTCTTCTTCCTGCACATGGTAGCATGACAACAGTTATTTAACTGTCTGTTTGTTTCTCTGTTGTTCTTATGTTATGAGATCGACTTCTGGTTCTGTGATGAATATCACCCCTCTTATCTGCTTAAGTGCTACATCTATGTTGGGGTTCTCATGCTCGAATTAGAAAGTGACTGTAAAATTAAGTTGTAGTATTGTCCAGTTCAAAGTTCCTCTGCACAGATCCTGGTCTGTGTACCAGTTGTCTGGTATGCCCTCTAAAGTGTGTATGAAATGATCAGGCCATTCCTTCGAGGGTTTCATCTTCCACAACGCTCTGCACTTCTCCACGTGTTCCGCTAGTGCCCCCTATCCATCATAGTTCTGTTGCTTGTTGCTTTTTTGTTCTACGCCAAACCTTATGCACAGTAATCACTTACATTGGTACCAATCCTTGATTTTTTCCTTGTGTGTGCCCCACCATCTTGCAGCTGTGGCCTTGAGTGGTATATCGAGTGCTAAGAGTCTTTGATTTTCTATCACTTCATCCTTGTACTATGCCAAGAATACTTCTAAATCATTCACTCCATGGAAACTGGGTGGTTCCCTTATCTCCGTGCCTACCCATATTACTGCGCGGTCAATTCTTGCGCACCTTCTGGTGGAAACTTTGTGTAGCCTTTGTTTCTAGTTCTATAAACCTGTATCTGAGTCTGTCGCACATAAAGTAATGCTCTGCCAACTGAGTATCCCATCTGCAGTTGGGTTTACGTAATCCTCATCGCGCACAGTTGTTCTGTACAACTGGCTGATTTCCTCTAAGTCTAAACAGGTAGGATCTACAAACCTCTCCCCTTCTCATGGGTCCAATGGTGCAATGAATCTGTATTCCCATGACTCAAATGTCATTTTTCATGTCTTTAAATTGATTATAGCCTGGTTATCAAACGCCCAATCCAAGCCAAGCAACATTGGATATGGTGTTGTGTCGTCCGCTATTTCAATCACTTCGAAGTCTGCTTTAGTCCAGACTCCATCTAGGTCTACTATCACTCCTTTCAGTCTACCAATTGGCAGTACTCTGTGTTGGTTTGCTAGTTTCAGTTGCACAGGTGAATATCCTAACGTGGGCTCTCCCATACATTGCCATGTCTTCTTTGGTAGTACATTGACTTCAGATCCCAGATCCAGTATGATATCTCCCATGTTGAAATCTCTGATGTTGGCATTCAATCTGAACTCTCTACTTGTTCTTCTCCTTGTATGTAGGTGATTGATTGTTTTTTGTTCTAGATTTCCTTCGGTCTCTATGCTACATTTTTCAATACATTTTGTAATATTTTGACAGCGGATGGATCATTCAATAGTTTTACACATGATTGCAAAAAGTCTTTGATTCTACTTACTTGTCCCATGGGATGCATTTCTTTGGCATGATCCAACAATGGAGGCATCTCGTACTCTAACTCTCCCTTGCTTTGTTGTGATGTCGAAGTCAATGTAGTGTCTTGCTTCATGAATTCTTGTCTGGATTGTTGAAATATTTCCTTCTTGTTTTGTGCATTGAACTGTCTCATGGGCTCATCATTCTTCTTCACCCACTGGTGTTGTGTTGGCTCTTGTCGGACTGCGTCGTTTTCTGTTTTAGCTCCTCCGCATGTAACTATGTTGATGTTCCATCCTTCATCCCTTGCTTCGGCTGAGATCCATTAAACATTTTGATTGTTTTGATTCCTATTTTCCTGGATCTTTACTAATAGTGTCAGACATTCTTCTGTATCATGGTTTGATGCACGACAATACATAGAAGTTGCTGGTGGAAGTGGACATTCCCTTGCATAGTGTCCTAGTTGTTGACAATTGTGACATACCACTGGTCTTGTACCTCTTCCAAAGTCTCCCCTCGCTTGTCCTCCACCTCTGTAGCGAGCTCAATCTCCTCTTGGTGTGTTATACAGAGGCGCATGATTGTACTATGCAGTATTGTACTGAGGTTGCACTGTGTTGTACTGTGGATGTGCGGTATTGTATGGTTGTTGTGTAGTATTATATTGTTGTTACACAGTGTTGTATGGGGTTGGAACTTGGTTAAATTGTGGTGTGGCTTTCCTAGTCATCATTTCTTCCTGCACTCTATATGCATCTGATGTCCTCTCTCGCATTAAATCCATAGTTCTACAATCTTTGTCATCATGGCCCACTAACTTGCAAAAGTTGCAATATGAATTCTTTGGGACTGTCTGGTATTTCTGCATCATTAGGCAATGATATGGATAATGTCTTGGTTTCTTATAGATCTCGTACCATGGTCCTCCTGTTGGTAACGGATTTGGAATTCCTACTGCCATATACTACGTGAATGTTGGACATTCGTTCTTGTGGTGTCCTTTCGTCTTGCATGTGATACACCAAACGACTTCTCGTTTGTCCTTACTTTTGTCCTGGTTTAGCTGGAACATTAGATTATTCAAATCCTCCTCCAACTCTTCAATGGTTGGATCCATTTGTTGTTATTGGTTTTCTTCTAGTTGCAAGGCTGCCTGCAGGGCCTCTGCATGTGTCTAAAACTTTTGTTGTCGCAATGGGTATTTTAAGTGGGGCAGTAGTGAATTGACGAACAGGTGCCTGTGTTGCATATCAGTCATGAGATATTTCAACTTTCCTTTCAGTCGATTGAATATCTAGTCAATCTCCCATATGGATTCTTCTAGTTTCTGTCTAATTTCGATCATCTCATTCATGTACTGATCTTATGAACTTGGCTTCTGGAACTCATTTATCAACAATTTCTTGATGTCTACAATCGTTCTGGTTGTCCCCAGTGGATTGTTTGTAGCTAAACTCATATACCAATCCAGTGCGCGATCCCTTAGCGTAATCACTAGCTGTGCCAGTTTAGTATCTTCGTCTGTGATCTGTTTTGCTTCCCAATTCTTTTCACAGATAAACAAATGTTTTTTTGGGTCCTCCAACGCTTCTCCTTTGAATTCTGGTAACCTGATGGTGGGATCGTGTCCTGGCATCCTAAACGCTGAACTGCTACCTCCGCACAGTGTAGATACTTGACTAGTGCTTCCTAAACTAGTTCCTCCAGTTGTTGTGCCTTGTGTAGATGTACTTCATGTTGTCTTTCTTCTCCCAAAATTTGGTTGTCTAAATGGTAGTGTTCTCTTTGGTGTATTAGTTGCACATGGGTTTATGGGTTCCACACTGACATTAATATGGATAGGATTGATGCTTTTTGTTCCTGCTCTTGGACCTCTTGTGTTCCTCTCATATGTTTCGCGCAAGATTTCCTCAATCTGCTCCACAGCCTAGAGATCCTCTACCTCATCTTCATCACTTTCCAAGCCTTCCCTCGTGGCTACAACTCTCTTCTTGGTATTCACCTTGTATTGGTAGGGTACTTCGCTATGCATCTTTCTAGCTATCTCCATGATCCGCTTGATCTAGTTGTCATCCATCATGATTAGGTCCAAGGGTTCCTCCTTTCCCTTAACTGTTCCTCCTTCCATTTCTCCTCTTTCTATTAGTGCTTTCCCCCTTCCCCCATGCACGCAAGGAAGTTTAGTTGTCTGACTCCATCATCATTACCCCTTTATTATATAGCAGTATCTTGATAGAAGTATACAACGATCTAATATACCTTCCTCGAGGCCCACATAGAAACTCTCACTCCACTACGTTGTACGACTTCGATATATCTACTGCAAAATCTATTATAAAGCCTACTACAATATTATCGAGCCAAAAATATAATGCATGGGTGAATTTGTTGTTCACCTGCTGTAACTACTCAATCTGTATTGGGGTCCACTCTAACTGTCGGATCTAGTTTGTTATGTGGTTATCCTTCAACCTTAGTATCCACTCCTACAATATGTTAGCACTGAAAGTCACACTTTGACTGCTAAAGTGTAAGCTCAACACCCATCAGAATGTAAAAGATAAATTTGGTTTTAAATAGGTGGATCAACAAGATGGAGAAAGAAAGGGAGAGGGATGCAAACTATAGATCAGTAGGCTACACCAATGGGTAATGGAATCACAAACATTCTACTCATCGAAGGCACTAAAGCTGCTCAACAAAAAACAAGATTATATGCTGATAGGTGGAAGAATGAAGAAGGAAAACATAAGATATAATGTTCAATAAATAGAGATCCTCTCAATTTAATGAATCAACATATACTTGAATATAAACAATGACTGATGGGAAAAATACAGTATATCCTCTGCTGCTTAGGGATCCATAAATCATTGGCAGCCTTTGATCCTCAAATATGCAATATATTCAAATAAGAAGAAATATAAACAAAAGAGTTACAATATGAAATCACAGCTCTCATGAGTCTCCAATAGCAGTAATGCTTACAATCATAAAATGCCCACAGGCTCACAAATGAACACACATAGGAAAACTGCCTACTCCTACTCTCTCTAGCCTCTCTTGGCTCATGAATCCCCCTTCTCCAAGAGATATCTCCTTCCTTAAATAAAAAATAGCATCTAAATAACCTTAAGAGGCCGAATCCCATCTCCTCCAATGGATTATAATCCTTGGAGATAGGTGGCAACAATCAAAGAGACAAAAATCCAACAAACTGCTAATTTTCAGGAATTTGTTGGAAGTCATTAATAAATTGTTTCCACCTAATTGCATGAGGCCTTTGATGGAGATAAAACTTAGGTGAAGGTGTCCCTTGACATCTAACTGATCCTTGAGAAGCCATTCAAATACTCCTTGACAGGTGGCAACCTCCCAACAAGGCGAATATCAAAACCGTGACCGCTACAGGAAATTTCGTAGTGTCGTTGTAAAATAGTTATGCACATTCGGTAGCTCCACTTCTATGTCTAATATCTCTCAAACCATAAAAATTTTTGAAAAAATTAGAGAGGTTTTTGTTATTTGGTATGTTATGAACACAACGATCCTCCAGTTTTCAAAAATACCTTCTCATTTGTTCATAATCCAAGTTTTAAGTTAGTCACTCAAAACTGGCAGAAGCGTCCTTGCAAAATAACTCTGCACAATTTGGTCTTTGTCAAAATTTCGGTACCAGCCGCCTGTGTGTTTGCGTGAAATTTGGTAGTGCCATCATAATTCGCAGCTACATCACTTCAACATTGACAGATTTGGTAGCATCCGACATGAAAACGGATTTGGTAACAACCTATGGAATTCATAGCACCATCATTACACTGCTTAACAAATTTGGTATCATTTTAGGTAGTAAAATGGCAAACCATGCTATATAGACAATCCTGCAGCGCGATGGCGCTATGGAATGTCTATGCTCTTCTGTATGATGAGACTAATCAAGAACCTTGAGTTGATAGGTTAGAAGCCTGTATATGCATGTAGAGGTTATTTAGTTACTTATGGAGAGGCAAGCCTCTTCTGGCTGCAAATTCTTGTGCTAATACAATAAGTGTGGAAAATCACAGAAAAAGACTTCATGTAAATCAATAAACACGTATTTCTCAAGATATTTGTGCAGTGCTACTCTACGGTTTTTGTTATCTTTCTGTGCAAACTCTAGCTCTTTTGTCCTTAGCCATCTTTCTATCTCTGCTTTTGTGGGATTCCATGGTCTCAACATCCCCTTCTAACGACTCATTCTTTTCTCCTTCTCCTTCTTCTCATTCACTTTAGTATTCTCTTGACCCACCTCCTGCGGATCTTACATATCTTTTAACATATCTTCAACAGATCCCATATACTCAATCCTCTATTGTTCCAACCAATGACAACAAAACCATTTGTTGGTTACTATTCTTATCTGAGTTTATATTTTTATCTTGAGTGACCTAGGGTTCATGTCTGTTTGGGGTTCCAACAAATCCTCTAATACTATCGGCCCTCCTGGTAAACCAGAAGGCAACACAACGCACATAGTGCACTACGCAATCTCACCCGAGATAGTCTTAATGGTTGGCTACAATACTCATGTGTTTGCATCCCAGGATTGAGTGGGGATTTGTGAAATGGGCGTTGAGGGTTATACTTCACTTGTTAATGGAGTAAATTGCCATTCACGATTATGCATGAAATATAATCAAATCATTCATTTAGTAAATCAACAACTATTGAAGATAGTAAAGAAACACATGCATTCAATCACATAACATGGGTTTTACTATGGTTCACCCCCCCTTGGGCTACATCCACAAAGATTTGGCTCTTAGCTCTTTTATTATAGTAGCTTCGAAACTACAACATCACGTGCTTTACAACTCTTCTCAGTCGGGTTGATATCTATTATGAGGTGGACTAGATCGCACCAGGCTCCTCAGCCTGGGATCTAACCCTCAAGATCTACCCTCGTTACTCCTCTCCAGCTCAACAACTTACAAAATTAGTTCGTATAACAAAACATCATAACTAGCTATCAAAACATGACTACTCTATTTCCTTGCTCTATGGTCCCTCTTCTCTCTCTGCTAACTCTACTCATCCTTCTCCTCTATGAGACCTAGGTATCTATATTTCTAAGTTTCTGGCTCGCCAACCATTACAATGTATTTCCAAAACCCTAACCCTAACGTCATTATGTCTTCCATGCGTGCGTGTTTGCTTCTCTTCATTCTAGCTGTCGCTTCCCTCGTGCATGCCTTATTTCCAAAAATAGCCTTTGTTTCCGCTTTGGCCTTCTTCCAACAATAGGCAAGTAATTTTAGACCATTTTTTGACCAAGAGAGAATAGTGGACGACAATCCTTATCTCGATTACAAATTTCATCCATCCAATGGCCATGGAGCAAAGTCAATAGAAGTCAACAGTTGATTTACTCCATGTCTGTTGGATGGACGAAATCTGCAATCAAGTTAAGTTCTAGGTTTCAATAAGAAGCGAAAATGTCTATTTTAAATTGAATCAAGATCAATTCGACGCTAGGTTTCCTGGAAAACTTCAAGAGCTTTGACATATATGTTGGAGCTAATCTCTATATTAAATTTGTTCTTTTTCTTTGTATCTTATTACTTCACGGCTTCGGAGGCAGCACAAGCAGATTTGTTGCATTTGTTTTGTAATTGTTGAAAAGGTTGATACTATTTAACATGGAAGGCACGAGACTTTGAATCAAATCTTAAGTGAAGATATTTATATACCTCATACACAATTTTTATCCAGAAAATTTTCTAGCATTATGACTAAATGTGGAAACCTACATACTTAGAAGAAGATATTTGTGTTATCATTTTAAGAAGCATTGATAGACAATTAGAGAAGGCACTGCCTGCATGTGGACATAATTAAACAAAGAAAATTATTCAAAGATCATCCTTTTCTGTGCAACTGTGTCCTCTTAGATCTTACTTAGATCAGGGCCTAAAATTACGAATCCAGATTGTGTGCCTCTACAAATATCTTGATGCATAGGTGTGGTAAACTCATTACATTCAGCTTCATCTACATTGCATCTACCACTAGCGGTAGCCTCAATGATTGGTTCTAATATCAGGCTCTAGATCATGATCCACCTCTTCCCCTGCACACAGTTTGTGGCTCTTCGATTGAAATGAACCCTTGTACCAAACAACAACGAAAACCAATGCTCCCACAATTTTTCAAAGAAAAGAGATACATGCTCAGAGCACTCAACAATTCATGGCATATTTTATGTGTTGTGTGTCTTTATCTGTAGCTAAAGACCGGGCATATTGAATAAGCATTGTGGCAAAATTTCAACTAGGAGATTTCCCATCATCGCGTAGAGCAATCAGATCTATCATATCTCAAGGAATAAAAATATATAAAGAAGTTAAGATTTGATATTTGTTAAGCATCGTTAAATATGTCATGCAAGTGATCGATAGATCTGATAGCTAGTGACCAGGAAAATATATAAGATTTTAATGCAATGATGCATGTTTCATGATAAGTGCAACTTGGATCTACGCATGAGAACACGACAACCAATTTATTTCTCTTCTTCAGCACCTACAGAAAATCCTTATAGAGAAATAACGCCACAATTCCATGCCCACACTTAATCTAGGAAAAGACTACATGCACCTGGTAATAGGTCTGCCCACAAGTCTACCTCAACAACAACAAGTGCGCCTAGCAATCCAAGTACATGTGCCAACTGAAAAGATAGAATGAAGTGAAGAAATGGTGAAGCATGGTAATGAACCAAGCAATCGTCTACGTGCATTCTCA
>ML834440.1:15752-35734 GCA_009831015.1 Picea engelmannii
TGGAAAACTTTCTACTTATGGAAAGTGGTTATAAGAAGGTTAACCCTAAAATGAGGAAAATGGGTTAAGTAGTCAAGTGGTTATTGGATATATGGACAAGTGGAAAATTAGGAAAAGTTGGACATAGCTGACTACAAAGTGGCTATGTGGACAAAGTGGTCTAGAACATGCTTCTAAGGAAGCTACATGAAAGTATAAATAAGAGGAAAGGATCTCTTATTTTAATCACACTTGAGAATAATGAACATCTACAGGTGACTGAGGTAACCGAAGGATATCTAAGCCAAATTTCAGAGGGAAGGTGAATTAAAGAAGGCCAAAATTCAAAGGAGGATAAATTATTTTGATGATTCTTTCTAAGGTATATTATTTACAGGCCATCTCACAATTTTTGCAATAATGTTTTTTCTAGAATGATTTAGATAGTGAAATTGGGAGGCCATTAAGGAAACATATCCAAGTAGCTACGATACAAATTTCAGCTTGTGGTTTGTTGTATTTTTTGGATTTACACTCTGTGGAAAATAGAGATTGTGGCTAGTCTTGAAACTAGTCTAAAACAATTGTTTCGGGTAAAAATGTCATAACTTCTTCATAATAGATCAAAATTCAGTAAGACAAATTGTGTTGGTTAGAGTACAATCTGTAGTATCTTGTGTACAACTTTCAGATCCATACAACAAATATTCTGTGTGGAGAACACTCTACAAGTTCGCTCTCTAGAATAAGACATATTTCCACAAGGTATGCCATTTTTTCTATAACTCCTTTTCTGAGAGGTTCCAAGTAGTGACACCTGGAGGAATTACATAAAACACACTAAAGAAAATTGTTTAATATTTTCATATCTTTATTCATTAGAGGTACATAGTTATGATTATTTCAAGTTAGGGTTGTTGACTAATCCAAAACTATTCATGTGAGAATAAAGTAAAGTTTGATGAAAATGATAGTCTCTTGTTGTTAAAGTTAAGAAAGTTTTGCAGGTATGTGATCATATACACCAGGTCTATTGTAGAGTTACAAATCAGATTTGGATGATGCAATTGAAGAGGGATTGTTTTTGAGGTTGAGGTATAGGTTGGTGCATGGTTGATGCACTTGGTTATGGTACAGGTTGAGGTAAAGGTTGATGCATGGTTTAGGTTATTGGTCCAGGTTGTTTGGTCCAGGTTGATTGGTACAGGTTTACAATAGTATATCTCATAGTGATAGTGTGATAGTGGTTCCATCATTCTACTTATACATCAGGGTGAGTGGATGGGGCAAGGACAGGTGGTTGTAGCCACCTTCCGATTGTAGTCGGAGAACATAGGGGGTTGTAGCCAGAGAATTGGGGAGTTGGATATTCCCTCAGGTTGTAGCCTAAGAAACTAGGGGGTTGGAGCCTCCTTCTAGTTGCAGCTAGAAAACAAAGGAAGTTGGTTCTTTCAATGAATGTAATTCTTCAAGACATATAAGAAAAATAATTTTTTGGTTTTCTCCCTCTTTGGGTTTCCACATAAAAACACTGGTGTACTATGTATGTGTTTGATTGTTCATTTGTTCATTGTTTATTTACTCTGCAAATATTGGATGATAATGCTACATTGATATAACACTTGCATTATATGGTTAAAAGTGATTTGATTTCTCTATTACTGATTCACCCCCCCTCTCAGTAATCCAACAATTGGTTTCAAAGAAGGTTCCTTCAGAAATCAGCTTAACCCCTGAAAGGTAGATCATGGAGAGCAACAACATGTATAAAAATGGAATACCACAGTTTGATGGACATAAGTATGCATTTTGGAGCATAAGTATGAAGACATATATACAAGCACAAGGATTTGAAATTTGGAAATCAATTGTAGATGGATACAGAGCACCAACAGTTCCGTCGATAAATGAAAAATAAATGAAACTCGGTCAAAATAATTCCAAAGCCACAAATACACTTCTGAATGGTCTTGTAGAATCGATATTCACCAAAGTTACACATTGTAAATCTGCTAAAGAGATTTGGGACAAACTTTGAAATATTTATGAAGGAGATTCAAAATTCAAAGCAGCAAAGCTTCAAACTTACAGAGGTCAGTTCGAAAAACTAAAGATGAAGGAAGATGAGAATATTGCAGCTTACTTTTTACAAGTCGATGAAATAATAAATGGAATCTTGGGATTGGGAGAAGAAATCAAAGAATCTGTAATTTTTCAAAAGGTACTAAGATCTCTTCCTATGAGATTTGACCCTAAGATATCATCACTAGAAGAAAGAGCATATCTAAAATCAATAAGCAATAATAGCATGGATGAACTACATGGAATCTTCATAGCATATGAAATGAGAACTGAATAAGAAAATCTAGATATAAAAGAAGCAACCTTCAAAGCATCCAAAAGGTCAAAGAAAAAGGGAAAGAAAAAAGAAAAATAACATAGCAACAATAGTGACGTCTCGGAAGATGATGAAGAAGAAACCAACTTTATTAGAAGATTGAACAAGGGAACCAATGGCAGGTATAGAGGTAGGCTTCCTTTGATTTGTTTTAATTGTGATGGTATTGGTCATTTTGCTAACAAATGTCCTCATAAGGAAAAGATAAATGATGAAGGTTACTCAAATAGAAAACAAACATATAAAGGCAAAATAACCACAAAGAAATCTTTCAAGAAAATCTTATGCTTCAAAAAAGACATCTCATCATTAGATGAAGATAAAGTCAGTGACAGTGAGACAGAAAGATTTCTATTCATGGAAATAGAACACTCTAAATAAGAATATAAAGAGGCCGAAGAATAATATGAAGAGGCAGAAGTTGACTACCGAGAAGAATTGTTGTGTGCCATAGAAGTTATCAAAAGAGAAAAGAAGAAAAACAAGAAACTACAAGAGGAAGTAGACAAGAAAGAATACACTCAGGAACTAGAACAAATGATCACAAATTTGAAGGTTCAAATTGAAGAAGATAAAATAATTGAAGAATCACTCAAAGAACAATTAGAAGGAAGAGACAGGATCATTGGAAATTTGGAAGCATAAATTGTCACATTAAGAAAGGATCTTCAAAAGAAAAATATGAAGAAAAACTCAAAAGTTTTGAATGACATTATCAGCAGTCAAAAACCTCATCATTAAAAGTATAAACTTGGATACAATTAGACAGGGATCAAGCTCCAAAACAACAGAACAAGAAACATATCCAAAAAACTATGCAGAAACAATCAAAGGGGATAGGAAGGTCTACAAAGAAAATTACTGGGACACTCCTCCACCGAGAAGATTCAGATTTCAAAATCAATGACTGACAGAAACAGATAGGCCTCAGGAAGAAGAAGGATTCATATGAGTACCTCCTTTCATAATATCTTCAACTCCTAGGTATCGAACTATATTTTTTGGTTTATGTTATGCATGTAATAATTTTGGACATAAAGTTGTGAATTGTAGAGCTAACAACATGAACATAAACAACTTTGAAAGTCATACACAAAAGGGTTATCCAAGAAGGCCTAGTGAAACACAGGGAATAAGTTACAACATGTTTGAATCTTTGAGCACTGAAGTGGAATGGTAAAAATGTAACAACTTTGGACACATGGCCAAAGATTGCAGAATGACAGTCCCTCCTATAGAACCACAACATAATAACAACCGTTATAGACAGGAACCTCATAAAAGGACATGGATAAGAAAGCAAAATCAATATAGCAATGAAGAATGCACACTCGTTCTACAAGATAAGCTGAAGAAAAGTGGTTGGTATGTTTATAGTGGCTGTTCAAAACACATGACAGGTGATAGAGACATGTTTCTTACATTAATAAAGGAAAGATATGGATCAGTCTCCTTCAGAAATGATGATTCAACTAAAATCATTGGAAAAGGCACAGTTAGAATTGGGAACAAGAATACCAAGGAAAAAAATGTTCTACTAGTAGAAGACATGAAACATAATCTTCTAAGTGTGAGTCAAATGTGTGACCAAGGTCATAAAGTTACTTTCGATTCGCAAAAGTGTGAGATAAGAAAAGAAGGTTCAGGAAAATTGATTGCAACAGCTGCGAGAACTTCAAGCAACATATATGTATTAAATGAAATTGGAAATGAAAAGTGTTTCCAAGGAAAGGAAGATGAAAGTTGGCTATGGCACAAAAGAATGGGTCACACACATTTTGATAACCTTTTCAAAGTTAGCAATAGGGAAGCAGTTAGAGAAATGTCCTAGATCACGAAACCAACCCATACTTTATGCAAGCATTGTCAACAAGGAAAGCAAACAAAAACCAAGTTTAAATCAAAAGAATATTCAACGACAAGATCACTAGAAATTGTGCATATTGATCTATTTGTACCAACTACAACAAAGGGTTTAAGAGGTGAGAAATACTTTATGTTATTAGCTGACGATTATACAAGAATGATTGCAGTTGTATTTCTCAGGAATAAGCCATAAGCTTTTGAAAACTTCAAGGTCTACAAGGAAATGGTTGAAAATGAAATGGATTCAAAAATCAAATGCTTGAGATATGATAATGGAGGAGAGTTCACTTCAAAGGAATTTTTGGACTACTGCAGCAGGCATGGAATAAAAATGTGATTCTCTATTGCTAGGACACCTCAACAGAATAGAGTTGTTGAAAGAAAGAACATGACAATACAAAAAATGGCTCGAACAATGCTAATGGATTCCAAATTGACAGATATATTTTGGACACATGCAGTGCATACAATAGTTCACATTCAAAACAGAGTAATTCTTAGAAACACCAGTGGCAAATGTGAAGCACTTCAGAGTTTTTGGAATAAAATGCTACATCAAAAGAGAAGATGGAAGAATGGGAAAGTTTGACTCTTGTATGGACAAAGGAGTACTTGTTGGTTACTCAAGTACAAGGAAAGAATACAAGTGTTACAACCTGAGACTGAACAAAGTTGTGGAAAGAATCAATGTAACAATTGATGAAACAAGTAGACAAGAATTAAAGGAAGAAGAAAATGAATCAATGGAACAAATTTACAAAGAATAAGTAGAAGATGAAAAAGAAGTAGAAGGGGAAGATGAAGAGAATCTGACAAAATAAGAAGAGAAAGTTCAACGAGTGCATCCAAAGATACCTAGAAGACGAGGTCAAAAGAATCATCCTTTAGATCAGATTAATATAAATAAATATGCAGGAGTTGAGACTAGAAGAAGAATCCATTCACCAGAACAAATGCACCTAGCATTCTCATCTACGATTAAACCAACCTGTTTTAAAGAGGCCAGCAAGGATGAATTTTGGAATAAGGTCGTTGATGAATAATTGGATCAAATAGAGAAAAATGACACTTGGGAATTGGTTCTAAGACCAAAGGATAAGAATGTGATCGGCACAAAGTGGGTATACATGAATAAATTGAATGAAGATGGACAGGTTACAAGGAACAAATCTAGATTGGTATGTAAAGGATATGCACATGTTGAAAGAATCGAATTTGAAGAGATATTTTCCCCAGTTTCCATAATGGAAGAAATCTTATTTTTTTTAGCTTATGCATGCTCCAAAAATATTAAAGTGTATCATATGGATGTAAAATCAACTTTTCTAAATGGGGAACTTGAAGAAGAAGTCTACATTGAACAACCAAAAGGATTTCAGTTGTCAGAGAACGTAGATTATGTGTGTAAATTCAAGAAGACCTTGTATGGTCTAAAACATGCTCCTAGAGCATGGTTATATAGACTGGATAAATATCTACAGGAGGCAGGGTTCAGAAAAGGAAGTGTAGACAACAACCTCTACATCAAGGTAACTTAAGATAGTATTTTATTAATTGAATTTTATGTTGATGATAATATTTTTGGAACTACTGATGACAGGTTAAGCTTGAAATTTTCAAAGGACATGAAGAATGAATTTGAAATGTCATTACTTGGAGAACTATCCTACTTTCTGGGTCTTCAGATACGTCAAAGAAACCAAGAAATTTGTATTTCTCAAACCAATTATATAAGAGAAATGCTAAAGAGGTTCGGAATGGAAGATTGCAAACCAGTTATCACTCCCATGCAAACCAGTTGCAAGTTGAGCAAAGATGATGATTCAAAGTCTACATATCAGAGGCAATGCAGGTCAATGATTGGTAGCCTACTATATGTGACAACATCTAGACCATATGTAATGCAGGAATTTGGACAGGTGGCGCGATTTCAAGCAACACCAAAGGAATCACATGTATTAGAAGTGAATAGGATTTTAAGATATCTCAAAGGAATAGAAGAGTTTGGATTATGGTATCCAAAAGGAAAGGATCTATCACTTATTACCTACACAAATGAAGATTGAGCAGGTTGCATTGATGACCAACGGAGAACTAGTGGAGCAACATTCTACTTGGGTGAGTGTTTAGTATCATGGCTAAGCAAGAAACAATCATCATTATCTTTATCTACAACCAAGACAGAGTATATTGTAGCAACAACATGTTGTACACAGGTTCTATGGATGAAACAAACTCTGACAGATATACAGGTTGAGCATGATGAGCCCATTCCAATCTATTGTGATAATACAAGTGTCATCAGTATCTCAAAAAACCCAATGATGCACTCCAAGACGAAGCACATTCCAATCAAGTATCACTTTCTATGGGAATAGGTTGCAGAAAAAAACAATAAAGTTGAATATGTGGGCACAAAAGAACAAGTGGAAGACATCTTTACAAAACCTCTTCCATGGGAAGCCTTTGTGTATCTTCGCCAGAGACTCGAAGTTATTTATACTCCAAAATGAATTCTTTTGAATGCTTATCTTATATGTCTTATATGTACATGACGAAGCACCATAAAGAAGACAGTTCAGGTTGGGAAATTAGATGAGTCAGTTAGGGTGAGTAGACCCGAATGGAAAGATACATTTGTCATTGATGACAAAGGGGGAGAGATTTATCAAATGTAGAGGACAGAGGCATGGTTTCAGGGGGAGCGTTGGTCACAGAGATGCAAGCATGGTTCCAAGGGGAGCATGAGTGATATGATTTTAGTATTGCATCAGAGTGTTGCCATAAATGCCAAAGGGGGAGATTGTTGATTAATTGGATTGGTTTGATTGCTGAAATTTTTATGGTGAGGAGTGTTTTCAGGTAAAATTGGAAAAAGCACAGTACTATTAATTGAGTGTCGACGTTTCGGATCCATATCAAGACAAGATATGGTTATAAATATCTTGGGATAAATTGTGAGAAGATATGGTTATAAATATCTAAGTTAGGCAGGGAAATTCAGTGTCGACTAGAGTCTTTAGGCGAAAGTTTTAGATTAGGTTTATTTAGTTTAGTTAAATTTAGGGTTTTTTTTTAATTTATTTAACATTTTCAAAATTTAATTTAAAAAAATTAATTTAAAATTCTTTATAAAGATATTTTAATTTTATTTTAAAATTTGTTTTGTAATCATCAATTTGAATGTGTTTTTTAATAAGTTTAATTTGAATGTGTTTTTTAATAAGTTTGATAGTCCTTTAATGGGTTAAAGGAAGATTTTAAGTGTTAAAATATTTATAATTATTAGTTTTGTTTTATTTAGAAAACCCTAATCTAATTAATTCAATGGTGTTTTTAAGAAATTATGAGGTTAGTGTTATTTGTTTTTAGAAAAGAAAGTTCTTTTGTATTAATTAGAAAGAAAAGGTTATTATAGGTTGTTATTATTTACTAGGTAAAGGTAGATTTTTAAGTGTTTTTTAATTAAAATATTTTAATTAAAAACTATAAATTTATTAGTTTGTTTTATTTAAAAAAAAATTAATTAAAAAACACTTAAAAATCTACCTTTACCTAATAAATAATAACAACCTCATAATCACCTTTTATTTCTAATTAATACAAAAGACCTTTATTTTCTAAAAACAAATAAGGTTAATTTATTAATCAATTAGCCTCATAATTTCTTAAAAACACCACTAAATTAATTAGATTATGGTTTTCTAAATAAAACAAAACTAATAATTATAAATATTTTAACACTTAAAATATTCCTTTAATCTATTAAATCACTATCAAACTTATTAAAAAACACATGATTACAAAACAAAATTTAAAATAAAATTAAAATATCTTAATAAAGAATTTTAAATTAAAAACTTTTAAATAAAATTTTGAAAATGTTAAAGAAATTTTTTAAAAAACCCTATGTTTAACTAAACTAAATAAACTTAATCTAAAACTTTCACCTAAAGAATTTAGCTGAAACTAAATTTCCCCACCTAAATTAGATATTTATAACCATATCTTCTCACAATTTATCCTAGGCTTCTTGTCCTGATGATGGATCCTGATATGGATCCGAAACATCAACATTCAATTGATAGTACTGTGGTTTTTGGGTTAGTTATCGTTGATGTTGTTGGAGCCGCCCTTGTTTTTCTAGCCCATCCCAAATTTCATTTTTAATGCTTGAAATCTAAAGATGGTTTTCATGATTTCCCTCTGAGATATAGAGATCTCTGAAGCTTTATCATGCGAGCAACGATGATTATTCTACTCTCGAAACAAGTCCTACCTTTCATAAAAATGATTCCTCTTTTGTTCTACTTCGGGATCTCGTAGGTCGAATACTATAAATCATGTAGTTCACACGTCCCGAGCCACGAAACAGCGAAATTATTTTAATTTTTCACTCAAGACAGTAACGAGGGTAAAGTTTTCCCTAACCCATGATTAGACGTCGTCGGGGTTTCGCTCCTCGACGTTCGCCAAACCCAAAAAATTATTTTCATAGCCCCGATAGCCGAGAACACGAGGTCCTTATTTGAATAACCCATGTCAAGTTTAAAGGCAAAAGATAACCGTGGTAAAAGATTCTTTCGGCCTTTCGCCACTCGGCGTTGTCCTTTTCGAAAGTTACACCGTCTAAACCTTGACTCACGGAATCACGATGCAGTTATAACGTGATTAATTAATCACTTAATCCATGATTATCTTCCCTTTTAATTAAGTCATGTTATCGCGATCTCACGGTTTCGCAACTCGGCATGTAAATATCCCAGAAACTTATCTTCGAAGCTCCGAGTCACGATATGGGGAATATAATAATTATAAAATTAATCGAGTCCCAAATCACGATTACCTTTTTATTAACCAAAATCGATCTTCGCAATCTCGGATGTTAGAAATTCAAAGTGTTAAAATAAAATCCCCGATATAACGAGTACCGAAATATTGATTAATGTTGGTAAAACCGGATTAATTAAGCTAAATCAAGACATATCCCGCGTTTCGATGCTTACACGATTCACGAGGTAGCCTTATTCTTTCCATACGCCAACTGACTTTTAAACCGCCAAAATTTATGACATTAATGAGGAAATAGGGTAAATCGATAAATATAGATTGGATTTTTATGGAAAATTTTATTTCCAAATGTGATTTGACAGACTTGTTCTGAAAGGTACCGAGTTTTCAAATATATATAAGGGTTGTGGTTCATTATAACAAATGCATTTCATATTACGAAGAGCACATTATCTCTGAGCAGCTAACTTTTGTATGTATACGCATTTCTATCACAGAAGAGCCAAAACGCAATCTCCAGCCATGGCTCCGCGAAAAGCATCAAAGGCAAATGTTGAGGTTTCGGGACAAGTCTTAGACAATGTTGCTAATACTTCACCTCGAAGTATCAATTCGGTCCCAAATTGGTTGTTCGTTTCGGATATTCTACAGGCAGAGTTGGTGGACTATTCCGACGACTCCAGCGACAACGAAAAATATGATATAACCACCAAGTACAAAATAGTTATCCAATTCGGAATGCACAGGGTAGCAGCCAAGCCACAATTGCTTCCATACTATGACATGGTCCAATGGGTGTTAGACCATGTGGACATACCGACCAGAACCATCACGAATGAGAAAAAAGTCACCATCGAGACTTTCAGGCTGGAACATCTGCAAGCCATGTATAAGCTGCCCGCGACGTCCGACTACACATATGGAGCTGAATTCTTGGACGATTTCAAGCAAAAGGAATGCATACAGTATGATAAAACCATGTTCAGTTTAATAAAGGATTGGGTTTCGAACACCGCAAAGTTCAGAGATGATAGCCACGACGTATATTCAATCGCTTCTTTAGAACCGCAGTAAAAATATGTGGCCATGATGACATGCATGTTATATGGGAGAGAGGACACCTCATATTTTTTCCTTCCGTGGGTGACTCTAATGTTTTGGGTCATCGAAGGCAGTTCATTCGACTGGGCAAAGATGCTTTCCGATAGCTTGACCAGTTGGATCATGGAGTATCGGGCGCAGAAAGAGGATGGGAAGGCGTCTTCGTTCTTCATGTCTACGTACATTATGGACGCAGTTTGTTATTTGACTCCATTTCCATTAATGAGTTGGAGTTGGAATCTAGCAGCAGACGAACCCATACACGTTTATCATGCAAAATTATGGGAAAACAAAGAGGAAAATTTTGTGTACGAAATCTTTAACTGGGTAATGGTGCCCCTGCATGTCGCCATTTTTGGTCACCCGCCACCCAGGATCTCGGATAACATAGTAACAAATCTGAGCAGCATAGCAGACTGGTATGTGGAGGCTGAATTTTCATACCTCAGAGTTTTCGGGTCTTCGGTCCCCCCGCATGCATTGTCATTGTTCATTCCCGACAAGCTAGCTTGTCGCGAGGTTGCCAGGCAGACAGTAATCGGTAGTATAAGAAAAGAGCTTAAGGGATATTCAAAGAAGGTATGGCCACCTTTTCCTGTTCATTTGAATTCTTATTCTTTATTATATTTTGGGCATGCCAAAGCCGAGGCCGCAACCCTAGAAGACCTAAATTTGGTCTCCATTGAATACAAGAAGCACGATCTGTAGAGGGTTGTGAGCAATCATTTGGCCAATTACGTGCTCAAGAGATTTGAGCATGAGAATTCACCCTTGGATGACGTTTTCCAAGGAGCAAGGTCCTATGCTGAGATTCTAGTTCGGATACAAACCTTGGCACCTGAGGAAAGAGCCGAAGTCCTGAAGTTCCAGGAACATCGACGTAGTTGTCTTCCCATAGTGTTGCGTGGTGAGGGTCTGAGTATGTTGGAGGTGAAACAGAAAGATGTCGAAGGCTCTAAAGATGTGACTCCCGATCAAGGAAAACACTAGGACGAGGGGGAGTAAACGAAGAGTCCGGAATTAGAGATAAAGACTCTAGACCCGTCGAAGAAGCAGAGTCTGGTCGCTACTCCGGGAAAATCAGCGAAACAGATCGGAGAACCTATCACATCAGTTACCCTCTTGCAGTCGATGCGGGAAATATCGATGCAGGATGGTGTTTAATGAAGAGTTGAGGCCCATAAGGGTGTAAGAACTCCCTCCGAATGAGTTTTTCTTTGACAAGAAGAGAAAGGAAGTAGTAAAAAGGGAATTCTATCAGGAAGGAGAGTCAACTGCCAAGAAATATAAAGTTATAACTGATGGAAAGGACAAGAAGAATGAGAAATTATCCACGGAAATAGCGGGGACACTAGGAGCATATGCCTCGGCAAATCAATTTTCAGTCGGGCTCTTAAAAAACCAACTTAAAAGAAAAAATCGCCTCATTAGGACCCTTGAAGCCAGACTGGCCACAACAACAGAGACTGCTAAAGACCAGGCGAGCATAGGAATAGAGTAGGCCAGGTTGGCCGATAAAAATGAGATAGAGATGCTCAAAACTAAGCTCGAGCAAGCACAGCTGGTGGTCTGGGATGGTCAGATGCAAACGAGCCAGCAAAGGGATTTGATTGAACAACTATAGGCTAGGGTGGAGCTCATCGAGAACAGAATGATAAACATCGGGATGTTCAAATCCCAGGCAATCGAGATTCGGAGCAGAGTCTCCGCGGCACAGCAAAATTTTCTCTCCAAGGTAGAAGCGATCCGGGACAACTGTTTGCTAGTCAACCAGGTTTCAAATAACTTATCCGGCAGAGAAAGGGAAGCCAGAGCAGCTCGAGTCGCCTTCCAAGAGGTTGTGATAGCCACGAACAAGAGGGTTTCGGAAAGTACTCCCAGGTTCACCATTTCATTTCTTCCTCTTCCCAGGTTCAGTATTTTTCACCAGGAAGAAAGAAGGATTTTTCTCGTATCTCATATTTCATTTCATTTCATATTCTTAACTAATGAATGCTTCGTTATAATTTAGTACAACCACTACTATAGCGAATGAATTTTGGTTTTCTGTAATTGTTTACTGTTTTTCTTCTGTACCAGCTATCAGCGGGTGTAAGACCAGTCTACATTTTCAGAATTCTACACATATTCTCTGCTACATCGGTTATTTTCTTACAGTTTTCCTCTTATGTTTATACATGAGATTCCCCCTTGATAGGAGCCTTACACCATAGACAGCTAAATGTTTTTCTCCCACCTCATACCTTTTATTAAGATATAACTCAGTTACGGGAAAGAGCCTTTGATTTGCACTCTGTTTCTTTTCGAAATTATAAATTATTTTTTATACGACCAAATTGAGATAACACTTAATTTCTCCCTGAAGTTTTTGTTATTTTACTGTTCCTCCATGACTGTCCCTGTACCAACACATCCTAATATCGAACCCGGATTATCGAATCAAACACACATTGCCTTAAACCTTTTCGACGCTATTCTTAAAACAACCACTACCCTGGTTGAACTCGAACGTTCATGGGTATCCATTGAACATGATATAACTATCCAGGAACAGTTGGAAGCTAGACAACGCCAACGCCGAAATCTTCCTTAGTTTCCTTTGTCGAAGGTTGACGTTTCTCCCTTTTCCACCTTTTACCCACTTTCGGATGCCTGGACATTGTACTTCTAAGCCTTAAGTATAGACTCTGGAACAACATATGTCAACCCTTGAAGAAAGTTTGGTAGAGAATTCCGGTAGCTCAAAGGTTTGGGTTCACCATAAGAATTCATTCATAATAAAGAAATGCAGATTTTCTACTTACTTCACCAAGAATAATCAATAATAATGCTAGTTGAAGATCCTCCACATGAAAATTTTCCAAAATGCACCAAGATTTGCCTCCCCAAAAGTTTTGCACCACTTAGTTTCAGCCAATAACCCTTAAAGAGGGTTGAATTTCATACCTCACACTTGTGTGATGAGTGAATCATGAAAAAATGAGAGTTTTCTCTCTCTATTTATACAGTAATTATGACATATAATTAAAATTAGGCCATCAAAAGGCCGACATGGCCAAATTACATAAAAAATACAGTTTTACATAAATGTCATTAATTAAACCCTAAAATCACTTTTAGATGTGACGTCATGCCCTTCTAGGGTGACGTTGAGCCACCTAGGTGGAACATTGGGCCCCATCTACACAACCTTAGGCCTCCTAAGGCCCTGGATGATGCCACATGTGCCAAATAGCACATAACTACCTCCATAATGAAAATCTTCATGCTAGGTGAAGTCTAGGGTCACAAAGGTGACATCATGGGCCTCCCAAGGCCAACGACTAGGTGGAAGAGAAAGATCCCCCTGGGTCTAGGTATGCCAAAGTGTCTCTGGTGAAAAATCCTTCTTTCTTCCTGGTGCAAGTCTCTGACATTTCTCTGCCCCTGGTTGGGGTCACAACATCCAACTGTGGGCTTTCATACCCATGGAGGTCCGAGCTAATCATCTCCCCACACGTACCTGTCCATTGGGAAAGGTCCTGCAACAGAAACAAGTACACCCTCCATGGGCTCATAAGTCACAGGGATCATAGCAATGTCAATCACATCCAATAATCAAACTACCCAAACATGTGCATCAAACCCCCCTTTACCCAAAAAAATCTCAAAGACGTTATGTAGTTTAACAAGTTAGGTATGGAGAGGGTCTCAGGATGTCCTATTGGGATAATCCTCCTCAAGTTTGGGGTGTTTCCTAGGTGAGATCCAATATAGTTCATGTAAGTGTGTGAAATGGTGTAGGGGAAGTGTTTTTGCATAGGGTACATTGATAACAGGGAAATGTAGGTCTTTCCTGTGGGCGCCTCTATAGAGGGAGAGTTGCACCTTATCATGGATGTCATTGTTTCCTATCCCGTTCAATGCCTTTTATTCTTAGTCTTATTGCTTTTGGTATTTTTTATTTTCAAGGGAAAATATGGGGGACACTATCCTGGTGTGGTGACCAGAGGTGACAATGTTACACATAATCATTTCACGGAAATGAGAAGGTTGGCTCGTCATGAGACCCCCTTTCCCTTGGTTATGCCACCAAGAGCCAATACCCTAGTTTGGTGACCAGATATATGGTAATGTCGTACTGTTACATTCCCATGGACCTAATAGGTCGGCTCATGATGAGACCTCCCATACGCCAACTATACCTTGAGTTTTGTTTTGTCTTGCGGGTCCCCTTTTCTTACTAAGAATTCTTTTATTGCTTTCTCGGGAATCCCTAGGTGAAGCATCTCAAATGTTTTATTTTGGATTTTAACTCTTGCTGGCTACTTTTACCCTCTAGGCCTTTATCCCCTTCTTCCCACAAGGTAAGGTACAACCCTTCGTAATGTGGCAAACCCGATGCCTGAACCAAGGGAGGGGAGGATGAGAGGAATAATGATGAAAAGTGGTAACTATGGAAGGAATGGACAATGACCTCTCATAGACCCACCCAGTGGAAAATCATCCTAAAGGAGAACCAGCTTACTAGGGAATTATTTCACCCACCCAGGTATGAACAAGTTAAAGATCATAATTTCCAAACAAACATTATGGAATGAAGGAAAGTTCAGTGAAACATATTCAAACACTTTGAAAATCAGAGTGACACATATCATGATACCCAAACTCATTACCTCATAGAGAAAGACCCGTTGCTACTTCAAGACAAGGTTGGTGGGATGGATGTTTTTGCCACTAATAGGCAGGTTGCACTGAAGAAAAGATGGGCCTGCCAGGGCCAATCTCAAGTCGTCTGGATCTCAGCACTCCATTTCTAGGACCTGTGGGCCTCGAGACATAATCTTCTTAGTTATCCCTAGGATAGGAGATAACATCTGGCTCCATATCGAGGACATGTGCTCACCATAGAGTGCATGAGAACCTCAACATCTCTAGCATGACCTGTATATACTAGATCACAACAAAAGGAATCAGTAATATTCAAGGTGGTGATATCACGCCTCGCTCATATATGATATAGTGAAAAGAAAAATAAGCATGCATATATACATAATGAAAGAATACAAAATGAACTACACTATACTAGTATGATATGTAAATGATATATACAATGGATGCAAATGCTTGACTTACATGTACTTGCCTATCATGCCACTAGTGGGAAGTAGCACATGATGTGTATAGCATTCACAAGTAGCTTCAAAGCTTCTCCTTCTAGGGTTTCCAAGTTAAAAGAGTTTGTTCCTGCCTGACTCATGAATTTTTAGGGACCTTTCCATAATCCATCCAACTTCTTGTGCATACCAAGTTTCTCCCTTCTTTTATCCCATAAAAAAAATAAGTTTCCTTCCAGGAAACCTATTCCTCTTGCTTTGTTATTGAAAGTGTTCTTAAATTTCTCTTGATTCTTCGCCATTTGACTTAAGGAAACCCTCCTGGATTCATCCAACTCCACCAACTGGTTAATTCTCCCTTGGATTTCTTCCCCTTTAGTGGAGTATTGTTGAACGAAACGAAGGATAGGGATTTGGAGATTCACATGTAGTTTAGCCTCCAACCCATATACTAGTTCAAATGGGGTTTTTCCTATTGAGGTCTTTGTTTTTATTCAATGTGCCAATAGGGCATACTTGATCTTGCTATCCCAAGCCTTCTTTTTCTCTCCTACAACCTTCTTAATGATATTCATGAGGTTCTTATTGCTTGATTCTGCTAGGTCATTCCCTTGTCGGTAGTAGTTTGACGAATGAGATAGAGTGATGCCATACTTGAAACAAAATTCTTCTAAGGAAAAGGAGCTGAAAGATTTAGCATTGTGAGTGGTGATTTTGGATGGTACCCCAAATCTTGTTATGATTCTTTCTTCCAAAAAGTTCATGACAACCTCCTCAGTGGATTTCTTTGTGGGAATAGATTCTACCCACCTAGTAAAATAATATGTGGTGATCAAATCCATCTGTAACCGTTACTTGAATTATCTTTAAACTCACCAATAAATTCCAAACCCCATTGTTGAAAGGGAGCTTCTACCACCGCAGTTTTCAAAGGTTGTGCCAAGAGTTTTTGTTTACCTGCAAAGTATTGGCAATGTTTGCATGAGCGAACATATCGGTGAGTATCAACAAACAATCTTGGCCAATAATATCTAGCTCTTAATATATTGTGTGTGGTAGTACGGTCAACGAAGTGCCCACCACAATACCCATAGTGTAATTCCTTCAATAGTTTGTTGGCTTCTTCTTTGCTCACACATCTAAGGAGAAATTTGTGTGGGTCCTTCCAGCCAAGACCATCCTCATTCAAACAATACTTCATAACTTTGAGTCTCAGAGCTCTTATTTTATATTCTACCATATGGTCTAGGAATGATAAGTTCCCGAGGTAGTATATTATGTCGGAATACCATTCATCATGTTCTAGCTCAATCACCACCACATTTACTTGTTCATTTTATCCCATTTGTATGGCTTCTTGATTTATCTCATTCAAAATTTGGGCTAACCCTTTTCCCTTCACAATCTTGGTGGGTTTTATTTCTAGGTCATTTTCTTAGATCTTGGAAACCCACTTACCCCTAGTACCAATAAAATATTGTTGTGACAAAACATCCTTTACTGCTTGGTAAGTGACATAATCCTTAATCTTATTATAGCCCACATAGTTTCTAAAATGCTTGAGGGATTTCACCAAGGCATAAGCTTTCTTTTAAGTAATTGAATAATTCATCTTTGAATCCCTAAGGACTTTACTCATTAACGCAATAATATGTTCATGGTCATCAACATCTTTCTACAACAAGACACCTGTGATAGTATCTTGATAAGCAAAAGAGAATATCATGAAATCTCGTGAATAATCAGTACTAATAAAAAATGGGGCTTGGGAAATGGCATATTTTATATATTCAAAAGATTGAACGGCCTTGTCATCCCACCTAAATTCTATGTCCTTTTTAAGTAATGCACTCACAGGTTTTATTCTTTCGGCAAAGTTTGGGACAAATCTTTGAATAAAGTTTATTTTTCCAAAGAATGAGTATAGGGAATTTTTGTTGGTAGGGGGGCACACATATTTGATAGATTGTATCCTTTCTAGGTGTATATAAATTCCTCCCTCTGAGACTATGTTTCTAAATATCTTTCCCTTATCAATCCCGAAAATAGACTTCTTAGGGTTCAAGGAAATACCATAATTTCTACACCTTTCAAAGACAATCCTGAGGTGTGATTTGTGGATTTTCTTTATTTTGATATGACTGTGAGGTCATCTTGGTAAATTTCTATAATTTTCTGAATAAGATCCCTAAAATAAAATTCCATTTCTCTTTGAAAGGTCGAACCTACATTCATAAGGCCAAATGGCATTCTCAAATACATGAATGTTCCCCAGGGTGTGGTAAATGTTGTTTTGAGTTGATATTCTCTCTTGAGTAACACTTGATTGTATCCATAAAATATATCCAACATGGACATCATGCCTGCCCCCATGACCCTTTGTAGTAAGTCTTCTATATATGGTAGGGGGTAATTGTCTTTCAAAGATAGTTGGTTAAGGTTTCAAAAATCTACACATAGGAGGATGTCATCGCTTTTCTTTCGAACAACTACCAAATTGGACATCCATGATGACTATCTAATGGGGGCTATGATACCAACATATACCATCTTTTGAATTTCCTTTTGTATCTGGTTTGCTAACTTAGGGTTAATATTCCTTAACTTTTATCGAAAGGTTTGGATCCCTCTGTCAAAGGTATATCATGTTGGATGACATCACCCCTATAAGCCCTTAAGTCATCATAAATCCAAGTAAAGGTATCCTTAAATTCTCTTATGAGGTCAAGTATCTTATTCCTTTCTTCTTTTGTGGTACCTTTCCCTATTTTTACCATTCTTGGATCCATCTCGGTGCCAATGTTGAATTCTAAGACTTCATCTGTTTATTGTTTGGGGATTTTTTATTTGTAAACATCATGTCTATCAAAGATTTGTTCTAAAGGAATGCACCCTTTCGACAGAGTGTTATTTTTCAAGTTTACTACATCTAAGTCCATGGAATCAGCTAGGAATTTTACTTGTGAATTGGTGAATTATCTACTATTTTCCATGAATATAAGGATTTTACTATCATAGTCAAAGACTTGTCGATGTTCTAAGTTATCATGGATTTATGGTCTAAATAAGACCTCTATTTTGCACAAGTTTTCGAGGGGACCCTCACAAGATTGCAAAGTAGATGCTGAGATATCCAAAGCATTTGCTACAAATTTTTCTTCTCTAGGAACCACTTCGATTGATAATACCTCAAAGGATTTTGCAACATATCTTGAAAAGTACCGGTACCTATTTAGTCTCTCATTCTTTATGGAAAAGTTGAACAAAACTTGTGATACTATTAGGTCTGAATCTCCTATAACCCTCAAGTGTGTGATACCTTTGTCAATCTCTAAGTTAAGACCTATAATCAAAGATTCATATTCAACAACTTTGTTTGTACAATGATATTCAAGTCTATAGGAGTAATAGAAAGTTTCCTTAGATGGGGTTGTTACGACAATTCATGCCCCTGAACCAGAATTTGAATGAGCACCATCAAATTCTAGGGTCCATATTCCTTCAAGTGTTTTGCCAAGTTCATCTTCAAAGTTTCTTCCTTTGAAAAAACAATTTTTCACCTCATTATTCACGCATAGGAGTTGATCATTGGGTACTTTGGGATTTTCAATGAGACATATTGTGATGGATTCCTTGTGAAGGGTAAAACATATTCCTTCAGGATTGGGTATAACAACTTTGGACCCTTGGTATTGGAAGCTCCTAGTTATTTTTCCTATCAAGTCCTTGCAGAGTAGAATCCCCCAACTTCTTAATGTGTCTATCACCATTACATTGATCTTGAAAGAGACATCAGGGTAGGCATGGAAGGAAACACTTAGTTCTTTGATAATACCTCATGTAAAACCATCTTGTGTATTTGATTGTGATATATTAAGACCTAGTTTGTACATAACCCTTTCCGTCATAATGTTTCTAGGGGAATATGGGTCAATAAATAAATTATGGTGTTAAGCCCTAATATTGGCTCATTACCACTTAATTGGGGCATATTAGATTAGTAATGTTATTTATTACCCCTTAATTGGGGCATATTAGATTATTAATGTTATTTTATTTATGTCGGCTTTGGGCCATTAGTTGTAATTATACCTCCTAGATTCTTATATATACCAAGGAGATATTTTCATTTTGAATCATCTTGTACTTGAACATTTAAGTGGGGTAAAATGAGGTTTCCCCCTCGAAGAGGCTTATTATATGAAATTATCTCTTTTTCAAGGCGTTGAGTACTTTTCCTGAGGTTTTTCTATGCTATATTGATGTTTGGTTCTTAACATATGGTATCAGAGCTCAAGGTCTTGGGATTTCACTGCTACATCTGAGAGACCGTGGCATTTTCACTATAACTTTTTTTATACAATGTTTGAGAATGAATGGATTGGAGGATATTTAGAAGACGGATCAAGGTACGTTGGGTTAACAATTTAGCTCCTGAGGCCTTATACTTTCGTAGATACAGCCTGTACAAGATAGGGCTCTGGAATCATCCTGAAATGAGTCATTGCGGAATTGTCTCTAGAAAAACATTTATGTAACGTTTCCAACCCTAAACTCCGGAGGACATTTACAAAAATTATTAATGTATCTATGGTAAAACGTTAAGCTTCTGGTTCATCTTAAATTTGTAGATACACCCTGTGTAAGATAGGGTATCTGACTAGTCCTATTGACTAGTCTCAAGAAGGTGTTCCAGGTAAAACAATCATAACTTCTTCCTAGAGTATCCAAATTGTGTGGGACTAGTTGAA
>ML834440.1:39884-60295 GCA_009831015.1 Picea engelmannii
TTGTGCTTCCTTGAGGCTTGTAGGAAATCAGTTCTTGAGGGTAAATTGTAATTTTCCTTCCAAGGAGTTTAGATAGTGTTGGAGAATAGTGTTCTCTTAGCGAAAGTTGGGCTCAAGTATTCCAATTAGGGTGTTGAACCTATCATTGAATTCTCTAACATCTTCGTCACTTTGTTTGCAAATTTTGAGTTATTGGGAATAAATGGAGGATATATTTTCCACCATGCCCCATCTTTTCAATAAAGCTTGTTCCAAATATTCAGGGGTTTTGAGGCTTCGATTTGGGAGTTTATTAATCCAATCTCTGGCACTCCCCATGAGTGAGGCCAAGAAAAGTCTCATAAATGTGTCAGGATTTTCTTTTCCAGATTGATGGAGTTCATAACTCTCATAAAATTTAGTCCAATTTGTGTTTCCATAAGAACCTACCTCTCCCGGGAATTTGGGTATCCAAGAGTCGACTTCTTTTGAGAGATCATGTAATCCTCCTTAGATATTGGCCAATTCCAAAGGGCCAAAAATTTCTTTGGAAGACTATTAAGGAGAATCTATAGGGTTGGTTTTACACATAAAAAATATTCACTTTGATAGTGTCGCAAGTGTCGTCATTACAAAGGTCACAAGTGTCGCATTTTTCTCACAAGGTCGCAAGTGTCGCATGTTGCTCACAAGTGTCGCAAGTGTCAAATAAAGAATGCTGCCATGATGACTATGTCGTGCCTATAACGACATGAGAAGGAAACTTAAAACACCTCAAACATTTGATTTGGAAGAGGAGAAATGAGTCAACAGGCTTACAAACCTTTTGCCATCTGAAAGCACCTCAAAAAATGAGTTTTTGGAGGGGAGCGCTCCCCTATACCTCTTCTGGGAGTGTTGTCGCTCCCCCTTACACTTTTTGGGAGTGTTATAAAGCTCTTTATCCCTTATATAGGAGTTATCCTACCCTCAGGAGCACTGACGCTCCCCTAAAGCCTACTAGGGAGCGCTATAGCACTCTGAGTACCCTTTTGAGGGAGCGCTACCTATTTTAGGCAACAATTGAGTTGTTGAGATGAATGGGGGAAGGATATTTTCATTCTTAGAAGGAAGTTGAGCTCGAATCCCTAGTCCAGCCATGATCTTAGGGAAGATCCTCAACTTAAGGAGGAAAATCCTCACCTTCCCCAAGGATATCTCAAGTTTTTGATCCTCTCCAAGGCTATATAAGAAAGCTTTCTAATGGTGAAAGAGGACTGGAAAGAGAAAATCACACCAAACTTATGATCTTATAAGTGGTGATGGAACAAAGATATTTTGGAAGAAAGAGACCTATGATCTCATAGGGAGCAATCAGTGAAGCTATCATCATTTGGATCATGGATATTTTGAGCAAGGGGTAGACAAGGAGGACTCGACGAAACTGCTGCAATCCATCTACGACTGTAAGCAATGTTTTTTCCTCATTAATATAATTTTCTTGGCCTGTTTCTTTCTAATTCGTGTTCAATCTCACATGAATTTTTCTCTGTAGTAGATAGACCTATTTTGGACTAATATTGATAGAGTAGGAAGTGGTCATACTTTGTTTGTCTACAGGGCTTATCGAGGAGTGAAATATTGGAGCTTGCAAGGACAAACACCGGTAAAAGGTACTTCTTTTCTCCTTCCTTCTCACACACTAGTCCACCTAGATATAAAAGGAAGTCAGTGACCATGATAATCACTTTCTATCTTAGAGTTAAGAGTGTAGCTCTTTGAGGAGATCTCCCTATCCACAGGGAGATTTTCCTTCAACAGAAACTGGCGACTCCATTGGGGAAACTCGAATCGAAAATTTTAGTTTTGATTTTTCCTCTTAGACCTTGTCCTACCCTATGATTGTTTTCATACCTTTTTCACCCCTTTTTTCTTGATTTCATGTGATGATTGACTCCTTACCCCATCACTCTCATCTTGATTGCCAAAATTAGACTGAAATTTTGGATTTTTAGACATTTTCATGAACTTTTCAAGCCTGGCGCCCCTGTGGCTATGTTAACAGAGCACCAACACTCCCTGTATGTGTTAGAAAGAGCGCTATAATGCTTGGTGCCCCTTACACCATAGTGCCAAACCTCTTTTGGAAAAAAACCTCTCCAAAATTGCTTTTTTCAGTGTCTAGTCTCTGTGTTTCACTTGTTGAGCCTCTCTGCAAGTCAATGCTCCTTCCCATTCAACTTTGACATCCTTCCTTCTGAAGAACAAATACCTTGTTGTTTAGATTTTGTAGCCTTCTTCATTATTTTTGAGTTTTTCTGTTGTTGAGAGTTTGAAACCAATGCACTGTTTTTCTCTCCTTTTTGACTGAGCGAGAAACTCTGGTGAAGGACATCAGAAGTCTACGAATATATTCATTTGGTTTTTTTTGAGGTCATTGTTATTCAACATCTCCTTTTTGTGTGAAATTCTTGATTTTCTTTGTTTTCTTTTCTTTTGCTTCTTGTTTTTTATCACAACAAGAGGGTGTATTGTTTGTGCGAAATCTACGTTTTCTTGTTCGAATCTCCTTGATCTGAAAGGGTAGTTGGCAGGAAATTTTTTTTGCATTGAATTGATTATCATTCACATACAAACGACAAAAGTACATCTTAGTGATTAGTTTTCATATTAGTTTGCATTTCTGAAATGTTGTAGCATCATATTGGATTTGATTGAGAACAAAATTGATTGAGGGCATTCCTTATCAAGTGTTTGATAGTGAAAAAAACTCTTACTCTTTCCCTTAAATAGGTATTCATTGAAAAGAAATGATTTCTTATCATATTTCATGCATATTTTTGGGAATTGAGTCATCATTCCATCAATTTCACTTTCGTACACCCTCTGAGTAAACAACAACCATTAAAATCAACGCTTAACTAAAATTTATCAGACTTTTTACATCTTTGATAGAAAACCTACATTATTTTAAGATGTAGGTCTTTGGAATAGGTTGAAAGGATAAATTTCCAAATATATCAAACAAACTTAGTATCTTGCGGTAGGGAGAGTCAAATCCAATTGTGGTGTTGGCTTGCTGGGATCCCCCTCTCACACAGGGGTTACGCACGAGGTCGCATTCGGCTGAGTTACGGAGATTATCCCTCTGTGGTTCAACTGTTTGTAGTGGTCGGATCGTATATTGGGGGTCACTGGAAGGTATACCCATGATTATGTGTGGGAGCCTTTCAAGTTGATTTCGAACTTGTTATCCTGCCCAGAAGTTCCGACTGGACTGTCGACTGTACCCGCCCAGGGGCTGACTGTGAATTGGTAACCTTAGTGGCCATAATATTTACGGTCTTACACAAGGTGACGGTGAAGGGAATTCTCATTGTACCTAGAACAAACATTGGTCAAACTCACTCGGGCTCCTTGGAGGGTAAATCCACAATTACTGCGTGGAAGCTTGCACCAAGGCGTAAGTCCGTTAAGCAGGTCGCCAACGTAATTGATCCACCCTATCTACCCCTGCCCCTTCCTATTTTGATCTCGCGACATTGGATTTCATCACCAACTAGTGGTTTCATCATAGGAAGGTTTGTTTGATTGATTGCTTCTCAGATTCATAGCATGTGTTGTTTGTTTTACTTAGTGGACCTTAGGTTGAGTCAGTGTTAATGGCATCGAATCTTGGGGGTACTAATGGAGGAACCCCTTCTCCTGGGGAACCTTATACCTTTCCTTCGTTTGGAAAATTTGGCCCTCCATATGTTGCCACACTGAGTCTTCCAGGACTCACTATTGGATTACCAGTTTGGTTGTTCCCCACTCCGGTGATCCCAAATCCTCCCAATGTTTTAGTTGCACCTAATACTTTGGATGTCAATACACCACCCACACATCAACCTCATGTCGAATTTCCGCCTTCTTCGTCCATCAAGTCTCCTTCCATTTCTCCTTCTTTGCCTAGTGAAAGCTCTAAAGCAGGTAGCCAGGTTGATCAGAAGAAGAAGAAACGGAAAGAGAAGAAGAAGAAATGGAAAGAGAAGAAGAAGAAGAACCCAAAAAGGACAAAGGCCCCAAAAACATCAGATGTTGTCTCTAAGAAACCAGTTACTGTTAATAGTACTGGGAGTGTTGATGAGGTCAACAAGATTAAAATGAAGAATCCAAAACCCAAATTCCCTTGCAGCCTTTGTAAGGGTGACGACTTTCTGAGGGATTTCCCCGGTCTTACCCAGGTCTTAGAAATGTGGTCCTCCACGTCATCGACCTCTGTCGGTCATGTCGATGATACCCCATAAACTAGTGATGTTCAGGTTGGTAAGAAGAAGAAAACTGTCAAGTTACCTTGCATGTTATGTAAAGGTAATCATTACTCTCACCTTTGTCCTCGCATGGACGAGGCTTCTTCTCTTTTGGAAAAGCTTCAAATTCCAAAAGGTTATCGTAATCTTTCCTCCGACCCATCATTGGTTGATGGAATGGTGAATCCGGTTCCATCCCTAGTCAGTCCGGTTGATCAGGTGGTCAATATAGTTTCCTCCTCGATTGAACCACGAACCCAAGTAGTTGATCCAGTTCCTTCATCAATTAGCCCTTCTCTTCATCAAAAGAGTGACACCAAAGTGGTCGATCTATTTTCATCCTTGGTCGATCCCACTCTCCCGTTAGAGAGTGACACCAAAGTGGTCGATCCCAATCCTCCTTTGATGAGTGCCAAAGTGACTGATCCACTCCCTTCCTCGGTCAGTCCCACTCTTCCTCTGAAGAGTGCCAAAGTGGTCGATCCAGTTTTGCCATCAGTCGATCCCATTCCCCCATTGAGGAATGTCAAAGTGACTGATCCAGTCCCCTTCCTTGGCCATTCCCACTCTTCCTCTGAAGAGTGCTAAAGTGGTCTATCCAAGTCCACCATTGGTTGATCCGATCCAATCATTGGTCGATCCTACTCTCCTTCTATAGAGTAAAACTGATACTGCCCATATTTTTCTCATTAATACAGACTCTACCGTGTCAGGGGGCATTCCTCCTTCTCTTGCAAAACCCCCTCCAAGTAATGAGGCCATCCTTTTTTATTGGGGTGTGCTAACTAGACCTCGTCTTCCTTCTCACATTCCTTTCTAAATTACAGTATAGGTTCGTGGTCGGGACGTTCCTCAAAAACTGATAGATGAAGATGCGTCCATTAGTATTTTGTCTTATGTTGCTTGGTATGCTTTGGGTTGTCTACAACTTGCACCGGTTACACAGAATCTGTTAGATTTTAACAAAAGAACTAGTCAACCTTTAGGGATCCTTTCTTAGTTTCCTGTAACTTTGGGAGGGAAAATTGTCTTTATCGATGTCATGGTAGTCTGAGACCCCTTGGATTTCACTTCACTCCTTGGGTGGGATTATATCTATGTTATGAAAGCTATTGTATCCACCCTTTTCTGTGTGATATCTTTCCCTGACGATGAAAGAATTGTGACTATTGATCAACTTTCATGAGAATGCATCCAGGTTGAATTTTATCTCTTTTTCGGACCTGTATGGATACATGAAAAAGGAACCCCCTGGAGTATTCTTTAAGATCTTTTCAGACTCTCTAAACATGAAAATATTGTCGAGTGATATTGCTTCCTTTCCCACTTGTTAACCAGTTTGAAAGGGCGTCTTTTGAGTGATAATTTATCTCTTTTTTGGCCTCGCGAGACTAACATGAAAAAAAAGGACAACATTGGAGTCATCTTTAAGTTCTTTTCAGACTCTCTAAATATGAAAAGATTACCGAGTGACCTTGTTCTCTTCATGCTCGTTAAAGTATTTGAAGAAAACATCTGTTGAGCGATAGTTTATCTCTTTTTCGGTCTCGTCAGACTACTTTACGAAAAAGGAACTGAGAGATTTCTCCTTTAAGTGTTTTTCCAGACTATATAATCATGGAAAACCTTCGAGTTTTCTGTCTTTCTACTTGTTAACCAAAACATTGACAAGCCCATATGGGACTGAACCCTTACTTCTTCTAGTTCATTAAACAAAGGAAGAGAAACTTACCGAAGGTGAGTTATATCGAGCATGTGTTACCCTCCTCGATCTCGTTAAATAAAAAAGAGGTACTCGTCTATCTGGATGGTGGAAAATTTGAAAGAAGCAAACCAAGCAGTCTCTTGAGAACATTACCAAGTAACTCTTAGAGTCACCCTTGAACACGGCATTGTGTCTTTTGCACGCATTATAATCCGTTGAACCTCTGCACTAAGCCAATCCTTTGAGTTTCTTTTACTCCTTTGGGTCACCTGACATAAGTCACAGCATCCACTGCATCGTCAAGTTTTGGTCCATGTCATGTTTCTGCTGTTGTGCCTCAGTGTTCAAGGGATGTATCTGCCTCAAGAGTCAGCCATCACACAAATATCTTATCTCAATACCCGTTTCATTTCATGTTCATTTGATCTACCAATTACATCTTTGTGTCTGTTTCGTTTCGTTGATGGGGGATACATTAAGGCCCTCCTTCAACGAGCCTATTCCTGTCGACTTCAACACATTATTCAGGAATTAGACTTAGAAACCAGTTAGTACTTTGGGACCTGCATGCCTCAATGGTAGGCCTCCTCACATCCGACAGTAGGTTTACATCACTGACCTCTGATCGGATGATTCCATGGATGTTCGACTCCATATCATCCATTCACATTCGTTGGAAGGTACTAGGGTACCTTGGGAATCATTGACATTAATGGTGATCTCCCTTGCGCTTGTTAACAGTTTACATCATTGAACGATAATCAAGTGATTTCTTCCATGTTCAACATCAGGACATCTATTCACATGGTTAGATTTATACTACACCGAGATCAGTAAGAAGACCCTAGGTTGAGTGATCACTTTGATATGTACTTTTCCCAGGTTGCGATGGAGTTTCTTTTGAACAATGACACATATACTGTTACATAGATCCACTTTGTATTGGTCATGGCTATGTCTTGTCATCTCGTATATCCACTGTGTATTCTTCGTGGCTACGATCAGTTCATGTCATAAGTGTATAGATCCATAGTGTATTTTCAGTGGTTATACCTTTTTATCAATACAATTATGGATCCACAATGTATTTTATGGTGGCCATACCTTGCAAGTCTTTATCACCCAAGCATAGGTATGTCTGCCTTGGGTTTGAACATGTCATAATATTTGTTGGATGTTTGTGTGCATCTTCTGTCAGGTTTTCTGTGTCTATACCATTGCTTGAAAGTCTACAAAGCATTTCAGTTATCAGTTCCTGTCTTCTAACTTCATACTTTGGGGGGCAATCTGTTACACATAAAAAATACTCAATTTGATAGTGTCGCAAGTGTCGTCATTACAAAGGTCGCAAGTGTTGCATTTTTCTCACAAGGTCGCAAGTGTCGCGTGTTGCTCACAAGTGTCGCAAGTGTCAAAGAAATCATGATGCCATGATGCCTATGTCATGCCTATAGCGACATGAGAAGGAAACTTAAAACACCTCAAACATTTGATTTGGAAGAGGAGAAATGATTCAGCAGGCTTACAAACCTTTTACCATCTGAAAGCACCTCAAAAAATGAGTTTTTGGAGGGGGGCACTCCCCTATACCTCTTCTGGGAGTTCTGGCGCCCCCCCTTACACTGTTTGGGAGCATTATAAAGCTATTTGGCCCTTCTGCAAGAGCTCTCCTACCCTCAGGAGCGTTGGCGCTCCCCTAAAGCCTACTAGGGAGCGCTATAGCGTCGTGAGTACCCTTTTGAGGGAGAGCTACCTATTTTAGGCAAGAGTTGAGTTGTTGAGATGAATGGGGGAAGGATATTTTCATTCTTAGAAGGAAATTGAGCTCGAATCCATAGTCTAGCCATGATCTTAGGGTAGATCCTCAACTAAAGGAGGAAAATCCTCACCTTCCCCAAGGATATATCAAGTTGTTGAGCCTCTCCAAGGCGATATAAGCAAGCTTTCTAATGGTGAAAGAGGATTGAAAAGGGATAATCACACCCAACTTATGATCTTATAAGTGGTGCTGGAACAGAGATGATTTGGAGGCAATAGACCTATGATCTCATAGGGAGCAATCAATGAAGTTATCATCATTCGGATCGTGGATCTTTTGAGAAAGGGGTAGACAAGGAGTACTTGACGAAACTGCTGCAATCAATCTATGGTTGTAAGTAATGTTTTGTCCTCATTAATATAATTTGCTTGGCTTGTTTCTTTCTAATTCATGTTCAATCTCACATGAATTTGTCTCTTTAGTAGATATACCTATTTCGGACTAATCTTTATAGAGTAGGAAGTAGTCGTACTTTGTTTGTCTATAGGACTTATTGAGGAGCGAAAGATTGGAGCTCAACTCGGAGCGTGAAGGGACAAACACCGGTAAAAGCTACTTTTTTTCTCCTTCCTCCTCACACACTAGCCCACCTAGATATAAAAGGAAGTCAGTGACCATGATTAGCACTTTCTATCTTAGAGTTAAGAGTCTATCTCTTTGAGGAGATCTACCTGTCCGTAGGGATTTTTTCCTTCAACAGCTAGCAGGGATAAGAGGATGATAAGTTTGTTAGAAAATAATAGATGTTCTTGTTTAACCATAGACAATATAGAAATATAGTCACCCAACCATAGGTCAAAGCCACTCCCGAGCACCTTAACCTTGACAAAGAATGATTCTGGAATAAAACCCTAGGCCTAATACACAATCAATGTAGTGTACCTCTCTCGAGAGCTAGCACACAAGGTAGAAATTCCAAACCATAACTAATAGAAAGTCTAAGCCTAAACTGAGAATATATATTACAGTAGTTGCAGTTGTAGCTACTCCCCAGACTTGTGCACTTACCCAGTTTCTACAATGCACAATTCTACATTTCTACAGTTTTGAGTTGTCTCCTCAAAATGAGATCTAACATCCTGTATTTATATTGTTTTTCCGGAGCTCTCTGGGCTGACTTCTCATTTTGGAGGATAAACACTTAATATTGAATATTTCCTTTAGCTGACTTGTATTCTAGGGTTATGTCCAATGCTTTAGGGTTTCTTCTTTCTTCTTGGAATATTCTATTCTCATTAGGGTTACACGTGGAGGTTAATACCTCCCACAAATACCATAATATCAACAATCCCTCCTAGCTAGGGATTTATTGAAGGCAATGTTCTTGAGCACAAACATACTATTCAACTAGTAGAATCATCATAGCCATACATGCTATCTCATGATTAGATAACAAGCACCATCATCACTATCAATATTATTTGATAGCATAAATTGCATCATCTCTTGAAGCCATACTCCATCTGATTAATCAAGAATTATGTTGAATAAGTTAGTCACTCCACAAAGTGATACAAGAACCATTCTTCATGGAAATCAGAACAATGTCATTCAATAGAACAAAATTGTGTCTATCCATAGTAGCGCACAAATACTACAGTGGCACACTACCACACCAAGTAGCACACGACTACTTAATTAGTGAAACATACTCACAAACAGTGGAACACATCCATCAAAGTAGCATACATCTACTGCACAAAGATATAGAATATCCATAGCAATCATATCATCTGATATCAACCTGCAAAGAAACAATATCATGATATAACCTGAGTCATTTGGGCCATTCTTCCACTCACATATTTGAGATATGGAAGATCATCTACCCTCAGAAAGTAAAATATCATCCATGGGATATCTGGACTATTCTTCTCAAGCATAGGAGAATAATTGTCCCTGATTTCTAAGCCTGGACCATTCACCTAACTGGGTTATTCCTCTGACAGTAGTCATAGTGCAACCTGGAGAGAATGAGTTTTCCCTAGGGAATGTTTATCCCTGGTTTTTTGAACGTGGACCATTCACCTAACTGGGCCATTCCTCCAGCATTGAACATAGTTCAACCTAGATACAATGAGTCTGCCCTATGGAATGACTGTCTGGACCATTTCCTAATGGAAATGATTGTCCTGCACCAACCTCCAAAATGGACCATTCTTGGAAACTTCTCACAACTGTGAACTTCGAAAGAATGACTGCCTAGCGAGGTGGACCATTCTAATTGACCACTAATTAAAGTGAGTTCCAAGAATAATGATTTTTCTAGACCATTCCCCCACACTATCCATAAGGGGAATCATTTTCTGTGGTACAACAACAATATATCGAACCATTTTTATTACAAAAATGATTGTCAAATCTGAAACATTTTTTGAACTGGAAAATGCATGTTCATCAGAAATCTCGAACCACTTTCCGAACTGGAAAGGAACTACTCATTCTGGACCATTTTTCTAATCAAAAAATGACTATCCATAAATCAATAACACATCGGTGCTCACTCCCAACCTAGGAGTAATCTCTTCCTTTTTCAATAAGGAAGTCGTCTCCACGAGCCCCATCTTGCAAAATTTTCATCTTGGATAGAGGTTTTACCAGAATATTTGTTATCTACTCATCTGTGGAGATATATTGGATAACCACTTCTCTTTTCTAGACTTCATCACAGAGAATTTAATGCTTGATCTCAATGTAATTTTGTCTATTATGGAACAGTGGTTTTCTCTGAAGGCTTCATGTAGCTCAGATCATTAAAATATATATCATGGTCAAATTCAACACTTATGTTTCCTGCTAGCTCATGAGATCGTGGCAAGGCTCAAACCGAAACATATCTAAGTAGCACTTCTTCTGTCATCATGAGAGTTTGCCATGGATTTTCAATCCATCAACCCATAATTCTGAGTAACTATTTTGATATCTCTATCATAGAAATTTTTCACCACGCTTTTGTTCTATATGAGATACTCTGCATCAAGTTGCTTGAATCCATACAAGGTCTTCTTATATCTACATACATGGGTCTCTTTCTGGTATAACTCAAAAACTTGATATTACTTTACATAAGCTTCTTCCTAAAATTCTCTTATTGGGAAGAAAAATATTTTACAAGCAACTGATGTAAAATTCAATCCATAGATACTGCAAGAGATATAATATCTCAAATAGAGGTATATCTGGTTTATGGGAACAAGTTGTTATCATAGTCTTCTCCTCCTTCTAGAAGAACCTCTAGTTCTGAATCTCAAAATGCTTCCATTCATAATCCTTTTTCACAATTTCTTACATATACTGTTCTTGATCATTTCTTCCATTACTTATGCTTGATTGCTTCTAGTGGGTTCAAACCAAGATGGCAGTCTTGTGATTCTCAGTATAATAACTGGTTATTCTAGCTTTTCTTTCTTTCTTGAGATCTTCATGTTCTTCCTCATGTTTCACATTAGCTCTTGGGTACATGGAGTATTCTATAGATTCCATTCCCCGAGTATTCCAACTTCTTCCTTTCATCATAGGATCATGGATGTATATGGACAACCAAGGATACTTTAAGGCTTCTTTTCGAAGAAGACTTCTTCTAGAGTCAAATTGAACACGTACTGTTTATCATTGTTGCTACTTTCAATTGGAACATGGATAGATACTTCATAATCCTCAATGGATCATATCATTTAGGATTAGCTCCCTCCTAATCCTTGCTTCATGCATGAATGCATGCTCTTATTTTGGAATTATATAATCAGCTCCCTCCATCTAAGAGAGTCCATGCTTCCATATGCATCCTTATTTCCGTCTGCAAAGTGTCACAAGTATTTTTCCAATTTCCTCTTGATTGTTGACTTCTTTTTGTTTTTTCTTCTTCTGGGTTTCTTCAAGTTTGATTTTGATTTCATCTTATCTTGCATTTTTTACTTATGTAATAGATTCCACAGGAATTGTTACCAAGGATTGTCAATGTACTTCATCTTTTCATGTGTATTGCTTGACTTGTAGTCATTGTGATAACAATCCTTATCTTGTTATTATTCCATAGGTATTAATTCACTTGAACATCTTAAATTCTAAGAAATAGATATGCAAGATATGTACATAAACTATTTAAACATGGTATATACAAGAACTATGAAGAATATTGTTACCTCGGTTTAGAAGAAGAAGTTTGTCTTATCTTGCTTGGCCTTCTTTGAGGGTTCCCTTTCTTCGAAAACTAATGCTTCATGTGTTTACTTCCTTTTCTTTAACTCGAGACAATGATTCTTGTAGTGACCATATTTTCGATAGTTGAAGCATTGTATTTTTGACATATCTTTCTCTTGATTTGGTTTCTTCCTTGAGTCAAACTTCTTGTTATTCCTGAATTTCTTGAACTTTGTTGTGTAGGCTTGATCATCATCTTTCCTTTGGAATTTCTCTTTTGCGCTAATCCTTGATTCTTCTTATGCACAACAAGTCCAAAGTTATTCAAATGTGGGATACTCCTTCCTTGTGTTCATGCTTGCGGAAAATGCATCTTATGTCTTGGGAAGGCCATTGAGTACTATATTTACCAGTTCCTTCTCTGAAATGATTTCTTCAATAGCTTGTAGTTGATATCTTAAATGCGATATTATCACAAAGTATGATGTTATTATGTCATCATCATTCATTTTTATTTCACAGAGCTCATTCTTTAGACTCATTACTTGTCCAATGTTTCTAACTGAGAAGAGGTTAGTTAGGGCATCATACATCTTCTTAGATGAGTCAAGATGAGAGATGTAGGGTATCAAGTGGTATTTTATAGATTCCACTATGATACTAATGGAATTGATGTCATTGTCCTTGAACTTCTCCATAATTGAAGCATTCTAAGGTTCCTTCTCTTTTCCTTCTTCAAACTATTGTTCCACGATCTTTCCTTTCATGATATCCAAGACTTTATTATTGGCAAGGATGAGATCAATCCGTGTCTTCCATGCTCTCAATTTAGAAGCACCTTCTAACTTGTTTTCTAACTTAATAAAGTAAGTCATGATTGATTTGAATTGGTCAACCTTTGACTTTGACCAAAAACTCAAACTTGACGTCTTAGCTTGTTGAGAGTACCAAGATCTGCATTGGGTTAGGGCACACTAGGCTATCCATAAATTAGGTAAATCTCTTCACTTAAGGTGCCTCAACAAGAGGGTTAGGGTTTTGTTGCTGCAACAAAAAATGACTGCAACTGCAACTGTAACTGAGAAAATCCCCCTAATCTATATTCCAGTGGTTAGACTGTCCAAAGATAGTGTGGGCCCATAAACTGTTAGAAAATAATAGATGTTCTTGTTTAACCATGGACAATATAGAAATATTTTCACCCAACCATAGGCAGAAGCCACCCCCAAGCACCTTAAGCTTGACAGAGAATGATTCCGGAAGAAAACCCTAGGCCTAATAGCCAATCAATGTAGCGTACCTCTCTCCAGAGCTAGCACACAAGGTAGAAATTACAAAACATAACCAATAGAAATTCCAAGCCTAAATCACGAATAAAAATTACAGTAGTTGCACCTACAACTACTGCCCAGACTTACACACTTACGTAGTTTCTATAGTGCACACTTCTACATTTATGCAGTTTTGATTTGTCTCATCAAAATGAGCTCTGACGTCCTGTATTTATACTTTTTTTCTTGAGCTATCTGGGATGACTTCTCATTCTAGAGGCTAAACACTTAATATTAAATATTTCCTTTAGTCGACTTGTCTTCTAGGTTTATGTCCAATGATTTAGGGTTTCTTCTTGCTTTCGATAATATTCTATTCTTGTCAAGGTTACACGTGGAGATTAATACCTCTCGCAGCTACCATAGTATCAAAAAAGGTGTATACTAACATCCACTACGAGTCATTATCGATGGAGTTTCCAGATAATCTTCTAGAGATTATCAAAGAGATGAGGGGATCACCATCATTGGAGTCTCCAGGTAAGCTTTGTAAAATAAAGGCTTTGAAGAAAAAGGATTACCGAAAAAGTCTCGTCTTGAGTAATATTGACTCAGTGTTCCCCGACAATGACGCCAAATGTCGTCACACAATTTTTACTTTCCCAAAGCCCAAGGAAAGTGCATCAAAATTGGCGTAACTGGGACTGACCTATCACTGTAACCTTAATAGGAAATCCCTTTCTATTTTGGAGTATGTCAAGACTACCCCAGGGGAGACGTCTCCAATGACCTGAGGGTTTGAGAAAGCTAAGGAAAAAGATATAAGAAATTCCATACCCTATCGTAGGTCACTCAAATCAAAGGGTTATTTATGTATTATACAGATGAAGAAAGTGAATAATGTTGTGTACCTACCTAGAACAAGAAAATAAAATGGAAAAGGGCACTTTCCAAGTACATGTTGAGGGGTCCTAGATCCCTTAAACTCAACAGTAGGAACCAAACCTGCCACGGAGGCCCAATTAGACTCGGTAACGTTTGATGGTGGAATGGTTCTCCATATATTTCGATCTAGCCAATTTATCAATGGGATTTACATAGTGATTGACCAGATATCTTCTTATGAAATTTCCTCCTTCAGTTTAAACGTTCTCTTTTTTGTCCTTTATTTTATTAGATGGGTCTGATCAAAAGATGTGTGTTGGTATAAACCAGCTGGTAAAGGGGGGTTCTTAACTACTGAAGAAGGTTGATCTTGGTATAACCCTTGTGCTCAAGCATGTAGACAAATATATTCACACCTATGAAAAACCTAGTACTAATACATTAACTTGATGGTATTTCAATTATTGACTAAGATACAATTATCGTAAGAAAAAATGCATGCAATAAAATGATGGAAAGAAAAATAATTTTCTTAGCTCTAGCATTAATCACACATTAACACAACGATTTCTTTCATCACTAGAGACAAGAAATACAAAAAATATTGAAAAAACTAGCTTATCAATAGATTTAGAAAATCTTACTCATTACAACACCCATTCATGAAATAAAGTTGGAAGTAATTCCTCCTCAATCCAATCACACCACGCCTTTGATGAAAAAAATAGAAGTTTTTCTTCGGTCCTAAACAAGACTTCTCAATTAAGGTAGTTCGGGAATAGTTCTTTACAATTCCAAAAATGAGGGTCTTTGCCAAAACCATCGACCTTTGCTAAAAGGTCAATCCTCTTGTTTATAATGAATCATTAACTAAAAATATCTATTACAAGTGCAAGATATGTAAAAAAAATAATGCCACATGGCGCTTTCATCTCTTTGTTCTCTAAGAATCATCAAATAGTTTTATTGAAGTGGATGACTCTTCTCATACTATGACCATTTGATGAAGAGTTCCTTGCATGTGTTGGCATATTGGAACCTGTGCTAGTCCATCAGGGATGAAATAATTCATTTCACTTCTATTACCCATGCTATGTACTTGATTATTTTAACACTTATTCACTGCAAAAATGCTCGAGCCTTAATCAGATGCTCCATGAACTATTGTACTTGACCTAGTGCCATGCTCGCCACCTTTTCTATCTGTGTTGTCCATGATGAGTCTTTTTATGCATGTTTCTTGAATATGTCATGCAGGTTGACGAAGTCCTCGGGTGAGATGGATTATGGGAGGTCAATGTCTTTCATCTCCCGATTAATCTTTTCTCGACTCTTTTGCACTCAGCCCACTTCTCTTGAATCTCCCGTCGAGGTTCCTATGCCATTTTTACCTAGTATTCGACTGATTTCCTAATCCAATCTATGTTGTTTTTCCTCAAAACCCGAATGCCGTGCTCTTCAGTGTCTCGGCCCTTTTGAACCGTGCTGATGTAATCGATCCTTTCTACTACTTGGTGAGCCTTCTCATACCACCTTTCCATGTCCTTGTAGGTCGCTAGTGCCATAAGGGTGTCTTGTTGGAAATCGGTTATACCTGTAGTGAAAAGGTGTTGTTCATTCTTGAATTTGGCATAGGAATCCTGGAACTCACTTCTCAAAAACACCATGTCTTGTGTGGAGTCCTGATAGTATTTTTCCAAATGGCGCAGATGATACAACTCCTTAAGTGCAGTGACTAGATCCTTTTCATATCTTCTTGCTCTATCCAATGTGGCATTGGTGATAGCCATCCCTTCGCAGATAAGCTTAGACGTCTTGGCATGTTCTTTGTTGAGCAGCTTATCCTCTGTAGTGATGAGAATCGAGCTATCCAACATAAGCCTCCTCTTATTAGTGGATATCTTCATGATGCTTTTCTCTTATTGTCATAGGCAATCGCTTGTATGTCGACAACCTCATCAACATGTTTGGGGATTTGTTGTTCTCCCCAAGTTAGAGTATTTCCCAGGCTCCCATCTATGTGTACTTGTTATAGGATGTTTTCTTGGACTTCTTCCACATGTCCCAATGGCTCAACCTCCATTTTTTTCTCATCAGCTGGTGAGGTATCAGCCAAAACTTAAGAACTAGGGGTCGGTTCGATACTTACCTGGTAATCGGTTGTCAAAGTGTCGATTTCTTGCTATGGAATTCTCCTCTTTCTGTCCACCTGATCCTAGCTCATCCCTCGATATATCTATTGGGGTTCATGGAAAGTCAAGTAGCTTAGTTTCTAAGACACTTTCGACCTCATGGTCTCTCTACAGAAGGTTTTGAATTGAATCATCGGGACCTAGGGTAGATGCTTTCTTGGGTTCCTTTTCCTTTGTAATCTACACCAGAGTCACCATGTAAACCTATGAACTCTCCTCATAATCATAGATAGTTATTAATTAAAACAAGGGTTTTGGTACACTTGTCCTACCTGGTGTCCTTTCTATCTCAGATTGGGTTGAAATTCCCCTTAGTGATCTGATCTATGGTGGTGGAACTTCATAGTTTTCTGGCCCGGTGATTTCTTCCAATTGTATTGGCTCTAAGCCACTTGGATCTCCTCTGCTTTTGATTGTTTCATCAGTAGGAATCCTCGACATATCTACAAGATCAGGGTCATTCTTCAACTGATCAATGATTCTATGTGCCCCTTCTAGCAAGACCAATACTCTTCTTTGTTCCTTTGTAGTCTTTGTCACTCTGATCTCTTCCTGAACTCTGAGGGCCTCTTGAGTCGACGACTTTATTGTCTTCACCTATTCATCCATGCTCATAGCCTTGAACCTGGTCATGTTTAGGTTAGACATCCTTTGTACTACCTTCTCCCAGTCTTGAGTGCACTCTGTGAAAATTTCATCCTCAAATTTTTCATGCGCGTATGGCCAACAGGATGATACCCGTGAAGCATGTTGGAGGACAAGGCCTTTAGGGTCATGCTTGCAGAATCATACTGTCGAGAACCTAAATTCAAGTTGGCTAAGCCCCTCTTGTTTGGCTTGAGCAGTTTCCTTTACCAAATCAAACTCCACATGGAAACCGTAGGGAATCAAATCCTGCTTCTTGTCCTTGACTAGCATCGTGTTATAGCCCTGCAGGATAGTCTGATAGAAGATTTCCCCCAAAATGAGTTGGTCTAGGATGTGAGCGAGTAGTAGATGCAATGCTCTGGTGGCCTTGAGCACCCTGATATAGGTTGAGATTTCATGTAAATACCAGTGTCCTACCTTCGCTACCATTTTCTTGGCTACTACAGATAGTCTCGGGCATTCCTTTTTAAGTACAATAAAATGAATACTGGTGATGAATTCATCACAAATGAGTGCATAGGATTTTTTGTACCTATTCTCCTATAGTATGTTGAAATGAACGTGAACAGGGAGATCCATAATAATCCTTCTTAAATTCATGTCGATGAAGACATTCCTCGCACATATAACATTGAGAAAGTACAAGGCCATGTGGAAAGCGGGTGCTTCCCCTTCTTTCGGTGTCTGTGCCTATTGCACATAGATGCTCAATTTCTTGGAAATTATCACTCCCTAGTTGAAGCTACTTCTAGAGATTGACACTGTGTATGCCAACGGAATCCATGCTTCCAAAATCTTGGAGCAATCCTTCTCTCCATACAGTTGGAATATAAGAGCCATCAAGTAGATGTATGGCTCCCTTAGGTTGACTGTCCCATACCAACCATTGCTCCATTCTGTAAAAAAAAATCCTCCTTCCACCATGAGGCCATCAATCGGCTGGTGTCATGGAATTTGTAGAACTTCACCATGAAGTATGTGTTTAGCTACTCCTCTGGGTATCTGAGTTTGTACTACTTATGGATTTTGGTCTGGAGGAAAACTCTGACACACTCGTCATTCTCATCGTTGATTAAACATTCTTGCACATCTATATGGTCGATTAGCCACTTCAAAACATCTATGCATGTAAAAACTAGGGCTATGTTGGCTACCATGTGAAAATATGATCATCGGATATTTGGGAACACCTGGTCATCGAGTGCCCTTACATCCGAGTTGTTGTGTGGGATACATTCCAAGTACTCCTCCTGGATGATTCTATTGGAAAGGGCCCCCCACTGTGGGAGAATTACTTTGGATCCAATGATTTCTTTTGTATCACCGAAGACTGGAGGCTGGACAAAGGATTTCTTAGTTGAGGTTTTAATGACAGGCTCTGCCCTAGGAGAGTACTCCAACTATCTCGTAGTACTAGTTAAAGAGCCTTCACTTGTTTCTGATTCCTTTAGCTTAGGTGATCTTAACGAGTGTTTGGTCATAGGCTTTCTTGGAGGAATTTTCCCTGCAGCTAGAACATAGTTAGAGATTGTGAGAGAAATCAGATACATATAACAAATTAGGGTTGTTGAATTGAAAAACTTTAACACATACCTCAGCTGCTTGTTTAACCTGGTTTTGATAATCTGAGAATTGACATAGTCTTGAGACGCTTGCTTTGTTTCTTCAAATTCTCTGGAATTTGAACTTGTGCACAAAATGAAAATGTTCAAATTCATTCTAATGATTTAAACATGGTTTAACTTACCTTATCGCATCAGCCATTCAATTCGGATTATGAGTGTAGTTCTATAAAATCTGTCGCCAAATCTTCAAAGATGTTTTAAAATTAAATTCAATTGTAGGTTGATGGTGCGGGTGCGGGTTGTATCGTGGCCTATCGATGATTTCAAATCATTTTTGTTTAATCAGTGAATGGGGTAGAAACATATGCGGGATGAAGAATTAACTAGTCTATTAAATTCTAGAATTCGATCGTATCTCATGTCGAAAACTTCCCGTCGTTTCACTAGTCTAGTTGGTGAGTCGGGGGTTGAGGTTCCACTTTGAACACTTTTCATTGATATCTCCATGAAAAATCTCCGACGTTGAACTTTATTTCCTTACAGAGCTGACATGGAAAGGTTGACTTGGAGGTGTGACTAGGACACAAGAAACCTTAAGATGACTCGAGACTGTTATCACCCCATAAATTATGGGAATCAGTTGATGACTTGGATATTATCTTTATCTAGTGATTTGTTAACAAATGATGTTTCATTCTTAAAATAATTTGTAAAAAGAAAAAGGAAAAAGAAAAAGAAAGAAAAAGGAAAAAGAAAAAGAAAAGTAAAGTAAAAGAGGACAAAAAAGAATTGAAAAGAAAATCCCCATGCAATAATAGTAACTTGTCCATACCTTTCAAGCATGGCCAAGTTCTTTTTAAATTTAATGTTGCTAGGTTAGTGAATAAATCTGACCAGACTGTCTAATCCTAGTCAGATAGCCCTTAGGTTAGATTAGTGAATAAATCTGACCAGACTGTTTAATCCTGGTTAGATAGCCCTTAGGTAGAGTAATTTCTTAACCCAACAGTTTAATCTGGGTTAATTGTCCTAGGAAGATAGGTTAGCATGTAGGTCAGTTGCTCTATTGTTCAAAGTCCATTAAAACCAACTTGAAATCAAGGTTACACCATGTTCCAAATGCTTAAAAAATAGTAGTTCAAAGTCCCATGGTGGTGTTCCTTTGTAAAATTGAAGAAAAACCCATGAAATGGATTTTATCCTAAGTTTTTTCTCCAAGTGCATACATCATTCGCCCTTGACATATGTTTCTTGCACTTGTCAACGGTCCCGATCACAGCACTAAGATCTATGGCTCACAACACATTCTGGACCCCCCCGACCATTATGCTTTTAACCGGGGGGGGTCCGGAATTGGTAATAACGTGGGCGCACATCTAGACGGCCCAGAATAGAGCGCTTAAGTCAACGGCCTACAATGGATTCCAGACCCCCTCGTCCGTTCTGCCTTTAATGGAGGGGGGGGGGAGTCTGGAATGAGTATTAAGGAGCATGCTAAGATCTGTGGCCAGGAAATAAGCGCACAAATCTATGGTTCACAATGGATTTCGGACCCCCCCTAGTGTTTTGCTTTTAACCAAAGGGGGGGGGTCCAGAATGAATATTCCTTTCGGCGGGCCCCTTGTTACATATGGAATTGTCCTATTGGTCTAGGAGTCCTATCACCCACATGCTATCTGACAGCCCGTCACTCATGGACGTCATCCTCCACTGAGTCCACTTGTCCCACTTGTTCCCGGAGTCGCGTCTCATCCCATAACTGTTGTCAGTCTTTGTTGTTAGTCCTTTATCCTTTCCACTCATGACCATCCCTTTTTGGCGATTTTCACCTCCAATCCCTAGCATCCACGTCAACCATCCGTATGCTTTGGCCTCCGTCACCTGCCATATCACCCCCAAGTGGCCCGTTGTCCATTAATAACTGGATAACATACCC
>ML834440.1:60395-74321 GCA_009831015.1 Picea engelmannii
TCTTTACTCTTACTGTCCATATGCTGTATGTTGCTTGATGACACATGAAGAAATATTAATAATTATTTAAAAAGTATAAAATTGTTTAAGCTTATAAACAACTGATTCACCCCCCCTCTCAGTTGTTTTAGTATTTCCAACAAACACCTACTAACCTCTACTAACCTTAGATTAGCCTAAATCACTAACCTACTTGTTGTTGTTGAAAAACATTTATACAACCATCTAAGAACAACAAATTAACCCTAAAAGTCATATGTTATGCTAGCTAGACATCGCTAAAACTGCTTGTGACTATCTATTATTAATTTTCCTAGTTAAAGCTATTATTTCAAGTCTTTTATCAAGCATTTTAAAGCATAATTATTGTGATTGCTACAAATTTCGTATTGTTGTTAGAAACTGCTATACTGCTGCAATTCTATATCATCTAGTAGATTTCTTAAGTGTTCATTGTTTTATGAAGTACTAATATCATTTTGGTATTGTTGAGCGCTCAACACACCCTAAAATATTTATGAAATTCTATCACTTTTTGGGTACCACTTATTTTCCTTTACTGTCTAATATGAGTTCACTTTGGGGATGATTTATTTTGTTTTTTATTTTCATGACTCTTATCAATCAAGTCAGGTTTGTTTTAACTTGTTAAATGAAACCTCGTGTCTAAAATAACTTCACATCCTAACTAGGAATATGTAGTTAACATTGTGACTAACGCACTTTTGTTTGGTGCCGAAAAAATGCAAGAAGGTAAAGTGGCCACACAGTTACACTAATTGTCGATCGTCGATGCCCCATCGGCATCGATAGAAGGCAGAGTTGGTTTACGTGAGTTATTTTCCATTAAGTTTCAAGAGATAGTCGATCCCCATCTGCGTAAACAAAGTACGGGAGGGATAGACATTAACAAAAGCCATAAAAAAACCACCAATAGCCGATGACCGATGTGCTTGCTCGGGGTCGGGGAAAATCTAAAAAGACTAAAACAATTTTATTTTTTTTGCGTTAAACATATTGTCGATCACTGACTCCTAATATACTTCTGATATCAGGGAATTTTTGAGAGGGCCAATCCAGGAGAACTTGGGTAGGTTTATCACCGATCGTCGATCCTTGATACTTTTTGGCTTCGGAAGGATGGGATGGTGTTTTAGAATGTGTATGTTAAGGAAAGTCCCGATTCTGATTAACATGAGTAAATGAAGATGTCGGTCTTGAGTGCCACATGTCTTTATCATGTAAGGGTGTTGTACAACCTACTTTCATCTCTGTTAGCACTTGGTAAATTTTAAAGAGGTTGAAAAAGAAGAAATTTACAAAGGTAACTTTATCCAACCGCTTTTAAAGCTGGGATCTAGCCCTTCCAGCTTCAGAGAGGGATATCTCTATATGATTTAGATTTGTTTTTAATTTCATATGTTAGGCTAGGTATAGAAACATGTAGGTTTGTTGTAAAAGTGTTTTTGAATTGGTCGAGACAGTCTACACCTCCATTGGGCTATGGGGTCTGTATTTAATTAAGTAAGAGAAACAACCAGAAACGCCAAAGAAGACTTTCATAGGGCGAGATAATATATTCACTGGATCTTTAAGTAATTTAAATGATGGACAGAAGAAAAGACAAGAAAGATAACTTCAACTAACAAGCAGTTAAGAATTTATTAATCGAAGATATCAGAGGATAAACATGAAAATATTTAGAATCGGAAACAGGGTATCAAAGATAAATCCTGCAACGTTACGTTACTCTCAAAGATTAGTTCCAGAAAACAAAATGATAACAGAGAAAGGAAAACATTCAACTTAGAAGATCAACATCACCTGTGAACATACGCAAGAATCCTGTAAAAGTGCCTCCTCTTTATTAATGGAAAATCTCTTCAAAAATAGTACAGTTTGATAGCGATAGGGTGTGAGAATCAACAACCCTCAATACTTCGAGAATTGAAGTATTTATAATTCAAATTACAAACGTTCCTGTCATAACTGATCAGGACGTGCTCATTCTATTTTTAGTCTAACTACTTTAACTAATCAAAAACTGTTTGATGACACAGTACAACTGCATGCGGTATTTCTGGGGTAGGCCATTGGCGAGGTGCCTTCGCAACCTCTTATGACTGGACAGGTGACTGGATACTGACAGCTCATCTGCTAATCTAGTAGATCACAAAGTTCTTCCCATCTGAGATGACTTGGCACTATGACTTTAAGTAATCTCCGATACACTTCATCCATGTCTGTATACTTAGCAAATGTAGGCTTAATGATGAATATGTGTTTAATCTCGTGTTGGATACTAATATCCAATTGCAGGGCATCCATGAATGCTTTTCCTGTGATGCTCCCTTGTATCCCTACAAACTTGGAACTGTCTTTAGACACTTCAGTCAACTTCTTCTTGTAATCAGGGAGTGTCATTAGTTTGTCATTAATGACCTTCAGACCAGGTAGGCCTTTCCTTTGGAGAACATCTATCTTATTGAAAAACTTTTGTACTCCTTGATCCATGACTTGAATATTTTCCTCGAGCTGAAGCATTAGACTTGTCTTGGTTAAAACCCTTTTTACCTCAAGTATAGTCTCTATTCTGTCCTCGATTTTTAATTCTTCAAGTTCCTCTCTGGTCTTGGAATTCAGGAACCATATGATCTCATTTGCTTGTGCTGGCATGTCTCCCAGCTCCACTTTGATTTTCTCAACGGCTTGTTTGCTCCTCTGGAGCAACTCATTTTGTTCGAACATGATTTGAATAATTGGCCAGATTTCATTGATGGACTTGGTAATGTCTATCCATACAATCTCTTTGACCTCAGCCAAAGTCTTCCCTGCCATTGTTTGCTTTTGAAGTTATTGTAGCTCTTTCCTGAGATGTTTTGTTACCTGCTTTTCTTTGGATAGGCTTGTCTGAAAGGAAGTTTTGAACTCTTGGAGGTTCTCCACTTCTTTCTTAAGCCTGCTGATCTCTGTCTCCTGCAGGTTCATTTTCTCCATGGACTTGGCAAGGTCTGTTGTTCCTTCTGGTAGTGACACTGGTGTTGTAGAGGGGATTGCTGTCACTGTTGCTATGCTTGCTCCTGAGAGAGGAATAACACTCAATGGAATGACTTCCATTGGTTTCATCTGTTCTTTCTCTTTCAATAATTTTTCCAGCTCGACTTCCATTTCCTTGAGCTGAGCATTCTGCTCCATGAGCAACTTTAGCATCTCATCCTTCTCACCTTCTTTCTCTGCTATCTCCTTCGCCTGAGAGTCCTCTGTGGGTGGGAGATTCAGCTATTTTCTTAAGGATGCGATGTCAACATTTTTATTTTTTATCATCTCTTCTGAGGCTTTCACATTTGAAGGATCATAGCCGATCTTTAAAACCAACTCCTCCAAGGTCTTAATTTTGTTGTCCTTAGCAAAAGATGATATCTTTTCTAACTTAAGCTACGTCTGAGCGTTGTTCAATGACACCTGGAATTTTGCTGCGGAGGATGAAGCATGTGCCAATGTGTGAAAAACCATCTCCCCTGTTTGTTTATGCAGATCCATCTGATCTGCTGGGTGCACGTCTTTCGCTTGGAATTCGAAAGTGGCCCTCTTGTAGTCTGAAATAATTTTGGGATCCGGTACCTATGCTTGGAGGTATGCCATGTGCATTCTACCTTTATCTGTGTCAAATGATGACAGTAGCCTGTGTTGTGTCATGGATGACTGCTTTCGGAACTGGGCGTAAGTACTGCTAGTGAGGGTCTGGTTCCTTTTCTTGATCAATTCGTACTTTTCGAAAATGCCCAACTTGGGCACAGTCTTGCTTGACTGAGTATCCAGGGGAGAATCTGTGGATTTCTTCGGTATTGTTGTGGTAATTACCTTATGCTGGCTTGAGCCAAAAGGTAGAATGATTGGCTTGACCCCTGTGGTAGCTACTGTGGTAGGTGGGACTTCTTGTTCTACTATCGCGCCAGGTTTTGAAATTGTCTTTGGCCTCTTGGTGTGCATATGGAACTCCTCTGATGACACCTCTGTTACAGGAGGAGACGACTCCTATCGGGGCCTCTTCTCCTTGGGGACCTGAGGTGTGGTAGTGGGTGGAACACTCGTCAAGGGCACCTGCTGTACCACTTCAACTTGTTGTTCCACGTCCATCAAAGTGTCAGGCACCCATACCGTCGGATTTGCAAATTTCTAGATCTCTGGATTGGACTCATGAGCATACGGGACATTCTTATTTTTTACCCTCATTTCCAAAATGATCCTGCATGGATCATAGTGCCAGGTGAAACTCGTAAAGAATTTCATCTCCTTCAACATTCTATTCGCTTCTTCTCCTGCGCTTCGACTATTGCAGATGAAAGAACCAATCTGCCCCTTGATTCTCAATTGTTGCTTCTTCTTCAGGGAAACAAAATGAATGTCATCTGAATTCATTATCTGCCTAACATATTCTAATGCAAAAATTCTTACCGGTACATATTTTGGTAGCTTGTAGGGTGCCAATTCGCACCCGTAAACTCTGATCTCAGTGTGATTCTGATACAGGAACCAGTCTCTTGTCTTTACATTGTCTGAGAGATCTAGAATTATCTGGACCTCTTCATTTATTTGTGGCTCAAGCCTACCGCTCAGCATGCTTACCACCGGGTGATAAAATAGATCAATGAAAACCTTGAAGCTATACTCTGTGGAGTTGTGCTTCAGAAGAGAAGTCCATGCTGTGACGGGCTGGGGCCTTCCGTCTGCATCCATCTTCTACATGGAGAAACTGAATCGGTCGGCTTGAAAATAAACGAACATGTACACCAGTATGGAAGAATATCTGAACATGCCCTCTGTGCCAAAATTCATGAATTGTTCGTGAATATTATCGGCCAAGAAGGTGTTGTAGTCGAACTGCGTTGTGGGCTTTTCATCGTTCGAGAAAATGGACAGAAAACCCAGGATGGGCTCATCTACCCATTGGTCGAAATAGTAACCAAGCAAGGCACAAAGGGAATAAATGATTTGGTTTCCTTTGGTGGAGAACATGGATGAAGGGTAAGGGGGATTTGTGGAAGGGATAGGGGCGGAAGTGGGAAGGAAAAGCTCGAATATCTGAGCTCTCTGTGGAAAGGTCATTTTCTGATATAGCTCAGTGAGGATTTCTAAATTGAAAGGGGACACAGATTCAGCACGGGGAATTTGCATCATCTGGTCAATGTCTTCGGGAGTGATGAAAAAGAGGACGTCTCCAGATGAAGAGATGATAGCCCTCTGGTCGGGGATATAGTGGGCTTGGAATTTCAGTGCGAATTCAGGAAAGTGATGTATCTGGGGGAAAAGGTACAGTGGCAAATTGGACTCCCAGAGTCCAATTTCATCGCTCTGGTCCAAGAACACCTCTCGTAGCCACGACTAGAGGTCTGAAAAATCGAAGTCGCAAAGGGTATCTGTGATCAATCGATCTTTATCGACCAAGGGGATTTTTTCCAGGTCGACGGGAGGAGGAAGAAAAGGATTCTCTTCTCCTTCCTCTTGTCTTGGCTTTGACACCATTTCATCTACAATACCTGCAATAAACACGATGTTAGTGGGGTAGCCTGACTGGGGGTAGACTGGTTGTGGATGAAGGTGGCGGAAAAGAAATGGAGGCATAAGAGTAAAATTTTATGGTGCGATGGACGAATAGTGAATGAAGAGGGAAAATGGTAATTTTATTTAAAACTGGGTCGGTTGGACGTGGGAAAACGGTCAGCATGACAACGGGTATGTTATCCAGTTATTAATGGACAACGGGCCACTTGGGGGTGATATGGCAGGTGACGGAGGCCAAAGCATACGGATGGTTGACGTGGATGCTAGGGATTGGAGGTGAAAATCGCCAAAAAGGGATGGTCATGAGTGGAAAGGATAAAGGACTAACAACAAAGACTGACAACAGTTATGGGATGAGACGCGACTCCGGGAACAAGTGGGACAAGTGGACTCAGTGGAGGATGACGTCCATGAGTGACGGGCTGTCAGATAGCATGTGGGTGATAGGACTCCTAGACCAATAGGACAATTCCATATGTAACAAGGGGCCCGCCGAAAGGAATATTCATTCTGGACCCCCCCCCTTTGGTTAAAAGCAAAACACTAGGGGGGGTCCGAAATCCATTGTGAACCATAGATTTGTGCGCTTATTTCCTGGCCACAGATCTTAGCATGCTCCTTAATACTCATTCCAGACTCCCCCCCCCCTCCATTAAAGGCAGAACGGACGAGGGGGTCTGGAATCCATTGTAGGCCGTTGACTTAAGCGCTCTATTCTGGGCCGTCTAGATGTGCGCCCACGTTATTACCAATTCCGGACCCCCCCCGGTTAAAAGCATAATGGTCGGGGGGGTCCAGAATGTGTTGTGAGCCATAGATCTTAGTGCTGTGATCGGGACCGTTGACAAGTGCAAGAAACATATGTCAAGGGCGAATGATGTATGCACTTGGAGAAAAAACTTAGGATAAAATCCATTTCATGGGTTTTTCTTCAATTTTACAAAGGAACACCACCATGGGACTTTGAACTACTATTTTTTAAGCATTTGGAACATGGTGTAACCTTGATTTCAAGTTGGTTTTAATGGACTTTGAACAATAGAGCAACTGACCTACATGCTAACCTATCTTCCTAGGACAATTAACCCAGATTAAACTGTTGGGTTAAGAAATTACTCTACCTAAGGGCTATCTAACCAGGATTAAACAGTCTGGTCAGATTTATTCACTAATCTAACCTAAGGGCTATCTGACTAGGATTAGACAGTCTGGTCAGATTTATTCACTAACCTAGCAACATTAAATTTAAAAAGAACTTGGCCATGCTTGAAAGGTATGGACAAGTTACTATTATTGCATGGGGATTTTCTTTTCAATTCTTTTTTGTCCTCTTTTACTTTACTTTTCTTTTTCTTTTTCCTTTTTCTTTCTTTTTCTTTTTCCTTTTTCTTTTTACAAATTATTTTAAGAATGAAACATCATTTGTTAACAAATCACTAGATAAAGATAATATCCAAGTCATCAACTGATTCCCATAATTTATGGGGTGATAACAGTCTCGAGTCATCTTAAGGTTTCTTGTGTCCTAGTCACACCTCCAAGTCAACCTTTCCATGTCAGCTCTGTAAGGAAATAAAGTTCAACGTCGGAGATTTTTCATGGAGATATCAATGAAAAGTGTTCAAAGTGGAACCTCAACCCCCGACTCACCAACTAGACTAGTGAAACGACGGGAAGTTTTCGACATGAGATACGATCGAATTCTAGAATTTAATAGACTAGTTAATTCTTCATCCCGCATATGTTTCTACCCCATTCACTGATTAAACAAAAATGATTTGAAATCATCGATAGGCCACGATACAACCCGCACCCGCACCATCAACCTACAATTGAATTTAATTTTAAAACATCTTTGAAGATTTGGCGACAGATTTTATAGAACTACACTCATAATCCGAATTGAATGGCTGATGCGATAAGGTAAGTTAAACCATGTTTAAATCATTAGAATGAATTTGAACATTTTCATTTTGTGCACAAGTTCAAATTCCAGAGAATTTGAAGAAACAAAGCAAGCGTCTCAAGACTATGTCAATTCTCAGATTATCAAAACCAGGTTAAACAAGCAGCTGAGGTATGTGTTAAAGTTTTTCAATTCAACAACCCTAATTTGTTATATGTATCTGATTTCTCTCACAATCTCTAACTATGTTCTAGCTGCAGGGAAAATTCCTCCAAGAAAGCCTATGACCAAACACTCGTTAAGATCACCTAAGCTAAAGGAATCAGAAACAAGTGAAGGCTCTTTAACTAGTACTACGAGATAGTTGGAGTACTCTCCTAGGGCAGAGCCTGTCATTAAAACCTCAACTAAGAAATCCTTTGTCCAGCCTCCAGTCTTCGGTGATACAAAAGAAATCATTGGATCCAAAGTAATTCTCCCACAGTGGGGGGCCCTTTCCAATAGAATCATCCAGGAGGAGTACTTGGAATGTATCCCACACAACAACTCGGATGTAAGGGCACTCGATGACCAGGTGTTCCCAAATATCCGATGATCATATTTTCACATGGTAGCCAACATAGCCCTAGTTTTTACATGCATAGATGTTTTGAAGTGGCTAATCGACCATATAGATGTGCAAGAATGTTTAATCAACGATGAGAATGACGAGTGTGTCAGAGTTTTCCTCCAGACCAAAATCCATAAGTAGTACAAACTCAGATACCCAGAGGAGTAGCTAAACACATACTTCATGGTGAAGTTCTACAAATTCCATGACACCAGCCGATTGATGGCCTCATGGTGGAAGGAGGATTTTTTTTTACAGAATGGAGCAATGGTTGGTATGGGACAGTCAACCTAAGGGAGCCATACATCTACTTGATGGCTCTTATATTCCAACTGTATGGAGAGAAGGATTGCTCCAAGATTTTGGAAGCATGGATTCCGTTGGCATACACAGTGTCAATCTCTAGAAGTAGCTTCAACTAGGGAGTGATAATTTCCAAGAAATTGAGCATCTATGTGCAATAGGCACAGACACCGAAAGAAGGGGAAGCACCCGCTTTCCACATGGCCTTGTACTTTCTCAATGTTATATGTGCGAGGAATGTCTTCATCGACATGAATTTAAGAAGGATTATTATGGATCTCCCTGTTCACGTTCATTTCAACATACTATAGGAGAATAGGTACAAAAAATCCTATGCACTCATTTGTGATGAATTCATCACCAGTATTCATTTTATTGTACTTAAAAAGGAATGCCCGAGACTATCTGTAGTAGCCAAGAAAATGGTAGCGAAGGTAGGACACTGGTATTTACATGAAATCTCAACCTATATCAGGGTGCTCAAGGCCACCAGAGCATTGCATCTACTACTCGCTCACATCCTAGACCAACTCATTTTGGGGGAAATCTTCTATCAGACTATCCTGCAGGGCTATAACACGATGCTAGTCAAGGACAAGAAGCAGGATTTGATTCCCTACGGTTTCCATGTGGAGTTTGATTTGGTAAAGGAAACTGCTCAAGCCAAACAAGAGGGGCTTAGCCAACTTGAATTTAGGTTCTCGACAGTATGATTCTGCAAGCATGACCCTAAAGGCCTTGTCCTCCAACATGCTTCACGGGTATCATCCTGTTGGCCATACGCGCATGAAAAATTTGAGGATGAAATTTTCACAGAGTGCACTCAAGACTGGGAGAAGGTAGTACAAAGGATGTCTAACCTAAACATGACCAGGTTCAAGGCTATGAGCATGGATGAATAGGTGAAGACAATAAAGTCGTCGACTCAAGAGGCCCTCAGAGTTCAGGAAGAGATCAGAGTGACAAAGACTACAAAGGAACAAAGAAGAGTATTGGTCTTGCTAGAAGGGGCACATAGAATCATTGATCAGTTGAAGAATGACCCTGATCTTGTAGATATGTCGAGGATTCCTACTGATGAAACAATCAAAAGCAGAGGAGATCCAAGTGGCTTAGAGCCAATACAATTGGAAGAAATCACCGGGCCAGAAAACTATGAAGTTCCACCACCATAGATCAGATCACTAAGGGGAATTTCAACCCAATCTGAGATAGAAAGGACACCAGGTAGGACAAGTGTACCAAAACCCTTGTTTTAATTAATAACTATCTATGATTATGAGGAGAGTTCATAGGTTTACATGGTGACTCTGGTGTAGATTACAAAGGAAAAGGAACCCAAGAAAGCATCTACCCTAGGTCCCGATGATTCAATTCAAAACCTTCTGTAGAGAGACCATGAGGTCGAAAGTGTCTTAGAAACTAAGCTACTTGACTTTCCATGAACCCCAATAGATATATCGAGGGATGAGCTAGGATCAGGTGGACAGAAAGAGGAGAATTCCATAGCAAGAAATCGACACTTTGACAACCGATTACCAGGTAAGTATCGAACCGACCCCTAGTTCTTAAGTTTTGGCTGATACCTCACCAGCTGATGAGAAAAAAATGGAGGTTGAGCCATTGGGACATGTGGAAGAAGTCCAAGAAAACATCCTATAACAAGTACACATAGATGGGAGCCTGGGAAATACTCTAACTTGGGGAGAACAACAAATCCCCAAACATGTTGATGAGGTTGTCGACATACAAGCGATTGCCTATGACAATAAGAGAAAAGCATCATGAAGATATCCACTAATAAGAGGAGGCTTATGTTGGATAGCTCGATTCTCATCACTACAGAGGATAAGCTGCTCAACAAAGAACATGCCAAGACGTCTAAGCTTATCTGCGAAGGGATGGCTATCACCAATGCCACATTGGATAGAGCAAGAAGATATGAAAAGGATCTAGTCACTGCACTTAAGGAGTTGTATCATCTGCGCCATTTGGAAAAATACTATCAGGACTCCACACAAGACATGGTGTTTTTGAGAAGTGAGTTCCAGGATTCCTATGCCAAATTCAAGAATGAACAACACCTTTTCACTACAGGTATAACCGATTTCCAACAAGACACCCTTATGGCACTAGCGACCTACAAGGACATGGAAAGGTGGTATGAGAAGGCTCACCAAGTAGTAGAAAGGATCGATTACATCAGCACGGTTCAAAAGGGCCGAGACACTGAAGAGCACGGCATTCGGGTTTTGAGGAAAAACAACATAGATTGGATTAGGAAATCAGTCGAATACTAGGTAAAAATGGCATAGGAACCTCGACGGGAGATTCAAGAGAAGTGGGCTGAGTGCAAAAGAGTCGAGAAAAGATTAATCGGGAGATGAAAGACATTGACCTCCCATAATCCATCTCACCCGAGGACTTCGTCAACCTGCATGACATATTCAAGAAACATGCATAAAAAGACTCATCATGGACAACACAGATAGAAAAGGTGGCGAGCATGGCACTAGGTCAAGTACAATAGTTCATGGAGCATCTGATTAAGGCTCGAGCATTTTTGCAGTGAATAAGTGTTAAAATAATCAAGTACATAGCATGGGTAATAGAAGTGAAATGAATTATTTCATCCCTGATGGACTAGCACAGGTTCCAATATGCCAACACATGCAAGGAACTCTTCATCAAATGGTCATAGTATGAGAAGAGTCATCCACTTCAATAAAACTATTTGATGATTCTTAGAGAACAAAGAGATGAAAGCGCCATGTGGCATTATTTTTTTTACATATCTTGCACTTGTAATAGATATTTTTAGTTAATGATTCATTATAAACAAGAGGATTGACCTTTTAGCAAAGGTCGATGGTTTTGGCAAAGACCCTCATTTTTGGAATTGTAAAGAACTATTCCCGAACTACCTTAATTGAGAAGTCTTGTTTAGGACCGAAGAAAAACTTCTATTTTTTTCATCAAAGGCGTGGTGTGATTGGATTGAGGAGGAATTACTTCCAACTTTATTTCATGAATGGGTGTTGTAATGAGTAAGATTTTCTAAATCTATTGATAAGCTAGTTTTTTCAATATTTTTTGTATTTCTTGTCTCTAGTGATGAAAGAAATCGTTGTGTTAATGTGTGATTAATGCTAGAGCTAAGAAAATTATTTTTCTTTCCATCATTTTATTGCATGCATTTTTTCTTACGATAATTGTATCTTAGTCAATAATTGAAATACCATCAAGTTAATGTATTAGTACTAGGTTTTTCATAGGTGTGAATATATTTGTCTACATGCTTGAGCACAAGGGTTATACCAAGATCAACCTTCTTCAGTAGTTAAGAACCCCCCTTTACCAGCTGGTTTATACCAACACACATCTTTTGATCAGACCCATCTAATAAAATAAAGGACAAAAAAGAGAACGTTTAAACTGAAGGAGGAAATTTCATAAGAAGATATCTGGTCAATCACTATGTAAATCCCATTGATAAATTGGCTAGATCGAAATATATGGAGAACCATTCCACCATCAAACGTTACCGAGTCTAATTGGGCCTCCGTGGCAGGTTTGGTTCCTACTGTTGAGTTTAAGGGATCTAGGACCCCTCAACATGTACTTGGAAAGTGCCCTTTTCCATTTTATTTTCTTGTTCTAGGTAGGTACACAACATTATTCACTTTCTTCATCTGTATAATACATAAATAACCCTTTGATTTGAGTGACCTACGATAGGGTATGGAATTTCTTATATCTTTTTCCTTAGCTTTCTCAAACCCTCAGGTCATTGGAGACGTCTCCCCTGGGGTAGTCTTGACATACTCCAAAATAGAAAGGGATTTCCTATTAAGGTTACAGTGATAGGTCAGTCCCAGTTACGCCAATTTTGATGCACTTTCCTTGGGCTTTGGGAAAGTAAAAATTGTGTGACGACATTTGGCGTCATTGTCGGGGAACACTGAGTCAATATTACTCAAGACGAGACTTTTTCGGTAATCCTTTTTCTTCAAAGCCTTTATTTTACAAAGCTTACCTGGAGACTCCAATGATGGTGATCCCCTCATCTCTTTGATAATCTCTAGAAGATTATCTGGAAACTCCATCGATAATGACTCGTAGTGGATGTTAGTATACACCTTTTTTGATACTATGGTAGCTGCGAGAGGTATTAATCTCCACGTGTAACCTTGACAAGAATAGAATATTATCGAAAGCAAGAAGAAACCCTAAATCATTGGACATAAACCTAGAAGACAAGTCGACTAAAGGAAATATTTAATATTAAGTGTTTAGCCTCTAGAATGAGAAGTCATCCCAGATAGCTCAAGAAAAAAAGTATAAATACAGGACGTCAGAGCTCATTTTGATGAGACAAATCAAAACTGCATAAATGTAGAAGTGTGCACTATAGAAACTACGTAAGTGTGTAAGTCTGGGCAGTAGTTGTAGGTGCAACTACTGTAATTTTTATTCGTGATTTAGGCTTGGAATTTCTATTGGTTATGTTTTGTAATTTCTACCTTGTGTGCTAGCTCTGGAGAGAGGTACGCTACATTGATTGGCTATTAGGCCTAGGGTTTTCTTCCGGAATCATTCTCTGTCAAGCTTAAGGTGCTTGGGGGTGGCTTCTGCCTATGGTTGGGTGAAAATATTTCTATATTGTCCATGGTTAAACAAGAACATCTATTATTTTCTAACAGTTTATGGGCCCACACTATCTTTGGACAGTCTAACCACTGGAATATAGATTAGGGGGATTTTCTCAGTTACAGTTGCAGTTGCAGTCATTTTTTGTTGCAGCAACAAAACCCTAACCCTCTTGTTGAGGCACCTTAAGTGAAGAGATTTACCTAATTTATGGATAGCCTAGTGTGCCCTAACCCAATGCAGATCTTGGTACTCTCAACAAGCTAAGACGTCAAGTTTGAGTTTTTGGTCAAAGTCAAAGGTTGACCAATTCAAATCAATCATGACTTACTTTATTAAGTTAGAAAACAAGTTAGAAGGTGCTTCTAAATTGAGAGCATGGAAGACACGGATTGATCTCATCCTTGCCAATAATAAAGTCTTGGATATCATGAAAGGAAAGATCGTGGAACAATAGTTTGAAGAAGGAAAAGAGAAGGAACCTTAGAATGCTTCAATTATGGAGAAGTTCAAGGACAATGACATCAATTCCATTAGTATCATAGTGGAATCTATAAAATACCACTTGATACCCTACATCTCTCATCTTGACTCATCTAAGAAGATGTATGATGCCCTAACTAACCTCTTCTCAGTTAGAAACATTGGACAAGTAATGAGTCTAAAGAATGAGCTCTGTGAAATAAAAATGAATGATGATGACATAATAACATCATACTTTGTGATAATATCGCATTTAAGATATCAACTACAAGCTATTGAAGAAATCATTTCAGAGAAGGAACTGGTAAATATAGTACTCAATGGCCTTCCCAAGACATAAGATGCATTTTCCGCAAGCATGAACACAAGGAAGGAGTATCCCACATTTGAATAACTTTGGACTTGTTGTGCA